>SNQJ01S0015019.1:41893-54098 GCA_010110895.2 Picea sitchensis | reverse complement strand
CGTAAATCTGTGTCTCTCTTGTATTGTGTGTCTTCTGTGTTTTGTTTCTGCATTTGTTTTATTTTATTGCTCCGCGGTCCTGTTTTTCTAACACTTCTCGGTTTGCTTCCGGCATTTTCTTTGGAGCTTCCAACTTTGACTTTGCCTTTTCAGTCACATCCTTGGTCGTGTTGTCCTTCCTCGGTCGGCTAGTGGAAGGGATGCCAGCCGGAGTTTTTCTTATGGGGTTCGTCTGTTGAGCTTCAGTGTGCACCTCCTTGCTCCTGAGGTTATATTTCTTTTGAAACTGCATGATGGCATTCTGGTAACCTTTTATGAATTCTTTTGTTTCCCAGGACAACGTATCATCTGTTTCCCCAAACCATGTATCATCTGTCTCCAGCATCACATCGTCGTTTTGGCTCATGTATCGATCATGTTCGCTCTTTGTCAAAAGCACGCGGGAGTTTTTGTCGTCGCAACAATGCATTTGTTCTTCGAACATCTGATCAAAATCCTCATCCATGTAATTGTTTTGGAATGGAGGCCTTGTCTGCTGGTCGCCATGACCTCTCTTCTCCCTCTATTCCCTCTGTCTGATCTAGGGAACTTGACCCCTTCTGAAGTTCTAATTCCTGGGGTGGGGGTCATGTTGTTCTCGAGCAGCGGGTCTGTTTCCCACGGATATTTTCTCCATTACCTTCTCCATGGTTCTCATCATTAAATCGAATTTGTTGTCTGGGGATATTGATGTTGATGGTTGTGCATATCCTTGGGGATTCTTATCACCTCTCTTGAATCTATGCTTGATCTTCCCTGACGCCATCATATTTACCTCGACATCAATCGCATTGCTCATTATTGTGTCTAGATTTGTTGATCTTCTTTCTCTTAATAGCAAGGCAATGTAGTTATCGAAGGAGTTGACGTATCAAAACCGCGTAGCCCCGAGAGGTGGTTGGACTTCTGCAGGAATCGAGTTATACACCTTCATGAAACGGGCTAAGAATTCTTGCATTGTCTCCTCTGGCGCCTTCTTCATATTATTGTATTGCGTTAACAATTGCAAGGGGTTCTTCTTATCTCCCCATCTAGTGATGAAATACATTTCGAACATGGTGAAGTCTCGAATGCTTGCAGCCGGAAGTGATTTGAACCAATTCCTCACCTCCCTTGCAAAAATCTGCACGGACAACCTCATTTTTGTGTCCACATAGTCTACCTCTTCTAGGTATACTATTAGACACATAGTCTGGCAGCCATGGCCCTAGGAGGGTTGGGGATTTGAGGGATATTATTAGACACTAGGGTTTGGAATCTCTTATGGTCGAAAACTATCTCATCCAAGATGGTTTCTGATTTAGACCTGAACAAGGTTTGTTCAAAAAATGCGCCAAACTCAAGATCCTCGATGCTTTGTGCATCGTCTTTTGGTAAGGATAGACTTCTATCCGAGTAATAGAACGGGTATGACGATTTCTCTCTAGTCCTGTGCAGAATTTTCTTGGGGTCGTACACAGGCTCTGCAGGGTTTGGGTCAATATTTTCTCTGGTATAGATCGTCTTTGAAGCCAGGGTTCCTGAACTGTGCTACTTGGAGCTACTGGTCTTTTTGACTGGAGTTGCCAGGGTAAAGGTTTCAATTGGTACAGATGTTTGTCCATCTATTACCCTAAGGGGTCAAACTACAACATTATTCCTTCTCTCAGGGAAAATCTATTCAATTTCCTCCCCGACAATGACGCCAAAATGTTAGCACTCCATAAATTTGTTCGGTTGTTGTCTCAACTCCCTATTTTCCTGGTAAAGTTCGGCGATAGATAGTTTCTCTTTCTTTAGCTGCTGAGATGGCTCTTGATCATTTTTACTAGCGACATCCATCCTCCTCGCTCTGCTCCTACTTTATCGGCTTGTATATTCCACAAGATCCAGCCGGACATCGCGCATATGTAATTTTTCAGCAAATGATCTTGTGCGTGACTCGTCTGGGATTCAGGTTTCCCCAGCTTCCTTATTCTTCTTTGGATTGCCCCTTCTCCGAGGTATTTGTTGTTGGGGAGACATGGCCTCTACTATCCTTCCTTCCTACGTAGGTCCTTCCACTCCAGGTTCTGTGTGATGTGATGTCATTGTTCTCGCGAGTAAAGGGAGAACTCCTTTTGTATCCTTAGGGATGCCTGTCGTGAGTGAGAACGAATCTCAAGCACTTTGGGGCTCGGGCCTGGCGATTCTGCCACTTCGTGTGCCCTTCCTTATGTTTTGGGAGGTCATCATGGCGCGACCAGTATTTATCTTGTGCACAGTGGATCCAGTGAATGCCCAAGATGGAGAATTCGATTGACCTGGGCCTACGAGAAACACTTACAGATAGAGCGTGACTCTGATTTCGCAAATAAAATGGGTGCAGAACCTTTGGGATTTATAACAAATTAGGCAAAAGGAGGAATCGTTCTAAGGAACACTGAATTCATGGCAACTAGATGTTTCGAATTGAACTGCAGATTTTCCATAACACATCCTCACGTGTAAGGTACGGGTGATAAGGGTTGTAGGGCATACATGATACGAACGCTGCAATTTTTCATTCCTTCAGCCTTCATAATAAACTGATAATAGTTACAGCACTTGCTGACGTTACTTCCATTAACTACTTGACTCGACCTAGGGCATGTAGAGACTAACTTTTAACAGGACCCGACTCTCTTGGAACAACATACCGGTACCATTTACGCATGTTTTGACTCTGACACCCCTTCTCGTTTCCAAGGGCCAATTGGCCACTTGCTGACTTCGACCCCTTCATTGTTACGTACTTGACTTCAC
Source organism: Picea sitchensis (assembly GCA_010110895.2). Lineage (NCBI taxonomy): Eukaryota > Viridiplantae > Streptophyta > Pinopsida > Pinales > Pinaceae > Picea > Picea sitchensis. The sequence goes on along the minus strand of SNQJ01S0015019.1, from coordinate 51,296 downwards.
ATGTTTTGACACATGGGCCATAACTCGACCAAAAACTGACTCTAACTTAAAGGAAAATGGCGGCACTGACAGGTGCCACTCACCTCTTGACTGAATTTGGTAGACATCAATCCCTTGAGTCAATACTTCATCCGGTGATCTTTTGGGAGACTAAGGTCCTCTAAGAAATAAGGCCCCGTCTTTACTGCACGCCCCTTAGAATCATAGTGAGCGACTGTCACAATCTTCCCTCACGACATCATGGGTCTTCTCGAACTAGGTAATTGTTAACCTACAATTCGATCCACGGCGGGAGTGCTAGTAGGTTGTGGCAGGGATGCTGCCACACCTCTCCCTCAAAGTCTCTATTTGTTGTGCGCGACCCCTCTACTCCACATGTGAGTATGGTCGGCAAGCTATCGTCAGCCTGCATCCATCAACGAATCATGTCAACAATAATAATCAATCATCATAACCTAATCATATGTACATATGTCACATCAACAACATTCAAAGCCAACAGTCCACTCCTTGACTCGATCCAGAGTCCAAGGGGTATCATCGATGCCTCTACATCCTCAATGTACAAAGTCCTTCACACTCAGGAGAACCCAGTCAATAGCACATGTCTACATAAATACAACAAAATAACATATCATCAAATCCATCATATCTCATAATCATAATCGAAATGACCAATAGTATAATAATCTGGATCACTTGAAAGCAAGTGTCCTCAAAGAATAAGTTCGCTCAGTGTGCGCAAGAGTGGGATGTTACACAAACATATAAAAGACCAGTGCAACAATATTTTACGTGGTTAAAACCCTCAAAAAGGAAAATAGTCCATGATCTCGATTAACATGGCCACTTGAGGAAATATATTAATGTAAAAGAAAAATATTGTACATAAGAGTTTCTCACAATTGATCTTCAGGAAATGACCCTCCATGCTCTTTAAATAAAGATCATGGACTAATTAGGTGCTAAGCCACGAATAAATACAGTTGTTAGTATCGAGAAGGATATGAACTATCAGATCACTTTATGTTTAGAACATCTCATGAACATCATATTAGATATCTACAAATGCATACTAATACATACTAAATAAACACACTTTACCTAAAGACACGTTAGACCAAGTTGATCTTAAATAACTCTTAAGTGTCTAAATATCCTAAGACCTCACACCAAGATCTAGACATAATGTCTACAACTCTTCAAGGGAATGATACCAAGGGTGTCATACTCCTACATGCCCTTACAATACTACCTACCATTATGTACCAGGGGTGCCATGTTCTCGCATATCCTTCAAGTATCATTTTTCAATGATGGGGGACAATGCCATGGTTGGGACTTAACTAACCTAACTCATTCACCAATGGTGAGAGACTAATGGTCACTGAGGAATAAGAATTGACACCTTATTGTTTTTCCCTCAGCAAGACCTTGTAAGTGACCAAATCCACATCCTACCCTTACAACAATGTGTAACCTTCAGGAAAAAACATTCAAACATATGTTTTTTAACCCATTACATGACATGGAGGCTAGTAGGAAGGAATATGAAACCTATACCTCCTCTCTCTGATGGTTCTCATTGTGTCATGTCTCATCATACAACCCTTTGCCCATGTGTATGATTATTTGGCAAATGTTTCCCTGTCTTTGCACACGGCTAGAGACGACGTATCAAATAGCTTTGTCCAATGGCCATGAATAAACAATAAGCAATTTCATATAAATGAAAATCATACATATCCTAACCCTATCCTAAGTCCATGTATCTTCATTCAATTTGGAATCCATATGCATGTGTGGTTCTTCCTGTTGCACTTAACAAACCATTAGTAGGCATCATATAACATAATAAATTTCATCATGTAACCACAAGTTCGTTTTTCATATTCTATAGCATCACAAGAGTATCAAAGCATAAACCATGACATATATATGTCCACATCAAACAATAATCACATCAAATTAGATCAAAGGTATATATTATATCATTCATACTTGTATATATCAACCAACAAGGTCATTCATGTGACCAAAATGCCATCAAACAATAACATCATATTAGTCAAATAAAAACAAAGAAAAAGAGGAAAATTCATTCCCTCATACACACAAGGGCTCTCCACCCATCGATTTTTCAATTTAGACTATTTACATGGCGACACCCAATCAACCAAATGGATTAATCACTACTTTATATGGTGTGGCTAAGTTAAATATTTAACTAAGATATAAAAAAAAATTAATACATCACATAACAATAACAATGATGCAATCACATAACAATAACAATGATGCAATAAATGTAGGACATACATAATCTAGCTAAAGAAAAAGGAATACATATTCTACTTTACATAAATTATATAATTTTCAAGAAGAAGAAGAGGAGACATAGATAAAGGTAATATATGTGTGTGTGTGTGTGTGTGTGAGAGAGAGAGAGAGAGAGAGAGAGAGAGAACTACTAAGTGTCTATCTATACCAATGCACTTGCATTGTTTTGGTTTGTGTGTTTATTACATGAATTAATTCACCAAAACTGGGTAAGAATTTTATTGCAACCAAATATGTTACCTACACAATGTAGTTGTATAAGAATATTAATGTTTCCAATTGTTATGTGCATTTTACGATATTTGATTATACTTTTTCTACCTTTGACACATATACCAAATATATATACCTATACTTAGACACACTCTTGAAGTGATCATCTACTCACTCTAACTCTATGTCTATCCTTAGTATCATATCAGTTACTCTTAATGGTTATAAGATTCATTCACAAATTCATCTAAGATGCAACAAGAGGTTATTTCTCACATCATACAAACTCAAAATATGTATGCAACTATAGGTTTCTTATCACCTCTTATGAAGTCAAAATATGTATCTTAAGAATTCTAGGAGCAAATTTTAGAAGATTTCCAAATAGCATTGACAGTGTATACATCCACTGATTTCCTATATTCAATGCATTCTTTGAAGGGTAAGGTTTTATTTAAATTTCTTTTTGAAATTATCTTCCTCCATGCTCACTGGAGGGATTTCATATTTAGCTTGTCGACACAATTCTTAATCTCACACTTGTAATTTGCATCAAACCTTATTTTAGACTTTCCATTTCAAGACGGATGCAAGGACACACATGACCTTTTATTTAGGAGAAGTCTAAACATTTTACGATTTGGACCTTTCTCAAAAAATCATCACTCAAATTTGGCTATAGAAGAATTGTTGGAATTGCAATTTTTCATTGTTGAATTTGCATTTTTTTTATTATCAAAATGGATTCAATGCCCTCAAAAACCCTTATTCCACCTAGATTGTGCAATCCTAACCATTGACATATGTTATTCCATCAATTCTTCTAAATTTTTAGCCAAATTTTAAGCAAAATTTGTCGAAAAATAATGACGAGAAAAAGTCCAAATAATGACATGTTTAAACTATGTGCTTTATTTTTCCATTTCTCCATATTTCTTAATTGATCCAAAAAACTCAAAGATACCCTCACGAATCAATGCCTTGCCCAAATTTCCAAATTCAATGCATGGTTACACCTAAATAGACATATACAATGTTTATGTTTATGGATACATTAGGTGCAAGTTGATTGTTTTAGAATTAGAATTAATGGCATGCCATATATACCATTTTGCACTTGTGTATCCATAAACATTTTATTTGCTTATGTTTATCACAATGAATCTAGACAAGGCATTCACTTAGAGTTTGAATTATTACATACACACACACACATATATAATTTTCAAGCATGGTTATGCAGATATATAAAAAGTTTATATATAATAAGTATAACTTGATAGACATATGACATACCAATCACTATAATCTTAAGATAATGTTTTGCTTGGATTTAATGCATGGTTACACATACATACATATAAAATGGTTATATATATATAGTTGAAATTCATGCAACTATTTGATGCCTATGCATTATATCATTGTTGAAATTAATGCAACTACTTGATTATTCTAAATCATTTTTCATTGTATTATCATTGAAATCGGCACACCCTGTTGTTTTGCATTATATCATTGTTAAAATTGATACAACAACATGATGACTATTATCCATTGTTGAAATCAATGCAACTACTTATTTTGTCGCATTTCTCATAACTAAAATTGGTGCCTCTTATTTATAACACAAGGAGTGTATGCATTGTATAAGAATTATGCTATTCAAAGTCTTTCTTCACTTAAAATGACAAGCACCCAAACAACTAAATTGTACAAATTTAATAGTAATATCTATACTTCATGGAATATCAAGTTTAGCTAACTATTACAATCACGGGTGAATTATCACTTATCTATGGAATCAACTCACCACTCTTTCAGACTGCACCTTATAAAATTTAAAGACCAACTTTCATAGGCCGCTTATCAATACATCAAATTTTTCACCCATTAAATTTTTGTGGTTCCCATCTTCATGTGATTAATATTATTTATTTCATGTTAAATTTTATAATTTTGAAAGTTTGATTAAATTCACAAAATTATTAAACTTCTAAATTAACGAAATTCTATGGTTAACAAATTAAAATTAAAAAAATTTATTTTAAAAAAATCTTAAAAGGTTAAAAAAAAGTAATTAGTAGTTTAATCAAGCCGATGCAATTTATAGTACCCGTGACATATAATAGTGCCACCATAAATATCCTCTTCAAAAACATTTATGTCCCTTCACACCCTTCACTTTGGAACTACCTAATGTGGTTCACCTTCGAAATACCTAATGAGGCTACCGAGAAAACCAATGGACACTTGCACAATTCTTTGAAGTATGCGAGAAGATTTAGATTTGGTAGTCTTTTCTAAAACTAATTGGATTTTTTGTTTTTTCACCATGTGCAAGGAAACTTTAAGGGAGCTTGAACTTTTAGAGCACTTATTCTCTCCTTACAATTTAAATGAACGAGATAATAATTTTAAATAATGATTAAAAATAGTTATAAAAATATAATGCATGCTTCTAGAAATACTTGGTCTTTGAATAATAACATTAATTTTCAATTTCAAAAAATGTTATAATTTTTTATTTAAAATTATTTTATTTAAAATTATTTTATTCATTTTTTATTTAAAATTATTTTTCTCATTTTCTTAAAAATGAAGTGGTAATAATTATCAAAGCCAAAACCCCAAGTGGTATAGAAGTATATTAATTTAAAAAAATGTTATAATTTTTTATTTAAAATTATTTTATTCATTTTTTATTTAAAATTATTTTTCTCATTTTCTTAAAAATGAAGTGGTAATAATTATCAAAGCCAAAACCCCAAGTGGTATAGAAGTATTTCTTGATTAGGTAAAGATCATGATAAGCAAGTAGAACATAGGGATTCAATTGCAAAGTGTAATTTATAACATGCAATTATATATATATATATGGTTTTTCTAAAATAATTTTAAAAAACAATTTTTTTTCTTAATTACTTATAAATTATATATGTATGGTTTTTCTAAAATAATTTTAAAAAACAATTATTTTTCTTAATTACCTATATAAATAAGGATGGAGAAGATAAGGATACAACTTTTGAAGATTATGTAATTAGTTTTTATTATTTGTTAGTTAGGTTTTTAAGACTAAAATAGTAAATTGATACACATTTGAAAAAACAATTGTAATGGGGTGTATACATAATTATTTATTTATTTATTTAATTTTGTTGTTGTCACATACACACTTGGCAACATCTTCCCCAACTTACACTACAAAACGCCTCTTGGTAGGCTATATATATATATATATATATATATATAGAGAGAGAGAGAGAGAGAGAGAGAGAGAGAGAGAGAGAGAGAGAGAGAGAGAAACAAGAATGGCTAATTTATATTAAAAAAAGTGTTGCAGCATAGGATGAATCAACAGAGAGATACAAGGATTTCAAAAAGAAAATCAATTGTCTATCAACAGAGATTCCAATTTTTGGCCATACAAAAACTACTACATCAGCGTATGACAGGGTGGTGTCCACTAACCAATCCTGGTTAGTCTCATTGGTTGCTCTGTGCCCACTTGAAGTTGTTGATCCACTTCATTGGCCCTGGATCCATGAGAAGGAAGGTATTGCATGTTTGCCTAATTTTGCATCCATTGTTGTCAAATTTCTTGGTTTTCCTGACGAAGGGATCAAATTTCCCTATTTTGCTTGTTCACAACCTTGAGAATAATGCAAGTCTCCTTGTCTTGTTTCTAGGTATTCTCCTCCAGTTGGGTCTCAAGCTAGTCAATCTTTGTTCGTTGCAATTCCAGTTCACATTTTTGAGCTCCCAAGTCTACCTTCAATTCCTGAACCGCGCAGGCTGAGAAACAACATTGGTCAGGACCACAGCGCCACGTTGCACTCCCAGACATGTTGAGGACCTTACTAGCTGCAATTTATTCCAAGATGAAGCATAAACACACAGAGAGAATTCACGATTCCCAACAAATGAACAGGGACTAAAACCTATGGCAAGGTGAACCAGTTCATGTATCTGGCTATGTGTTCACATGATGTCTCTGCATGTGAGCTGACGTGGGAAGGAGAGACCGTAAATCCCACATTAAGTGACCATCATCACCCAAAAAGAGATTTTAATGTGCATAGGTAAGTGACATGCATGTACCAGAGGGTATGTCTTGATGATATGGGACAACATTGTTGTGTCATGAGATGGAGTGGTGACATTTGCTTCGAGATTATTGGGTGGGGCACCCAAAAACCACCTTTAACATTAATCCTTGATTTCAGGAAAACCACCTTTTTTGAATAAATAAACATGCCTTGGATTTGATCCTTGGATTCAACCAATTTTCCATTTTTTTAATAAATAATCCTATGAAGATGAACAGTAAGGACGTCATTAACTTTGATTTTCCCTTGCTGGGTTGATTTTGCCAAAGTGTCTTCCCTGGAGTTTAGATATCTGGCGACATGAAAGAATTGAATCGAGAGAAATTTTCCCCCCTCTTGGATGATTCTTTGATAATTTTCTCCCCACTTGGTGGCATATTTGCGGATGTTGAAGCCCATTAATGACCAATTCTCAGTCCCTTGTTATAATAAGATCAGTGTAATGCTCATTTTTATAAGCTTTAATCCCATATAACTGCTTGGTTATTGGAGGCAAGTCCCCAACCCAACCCCATGCAAAGGAAATAACCTCTGGTCCTCTACAGTGAGAAAGCACTCCCCCACACCCACCACCCCTTAAGTTGATATATATAACATGTCAATAATTATAATTTTAAAATAATGCCTTGTCTAAGTTCCATGTCATAATTCTAATTCTAATTTTAATTTTAATCTAATTAAAGATATAAGTTGATATATATGATATGTTAATTGGACAACCTTTTGAAAAATTCAGGCCAATCTATTTATGTAATTGTATCTATAAAATCATTTCAAAGGTTATTGTTAGAAGATTGAAAAGTGTTTTATCAAAACAAATTTTGGAGAACATTTTGGGTTTTTAGAGGGAGGACAAATACATGAGGTAGTTAAGATAGGATAGCTGAAGAAAATCTCCATTCAACCAAAATCAGGAACCAAAGATCAATGTTGATTAAAGCAGACCTATCCAAAGCATATGATAGGGTAAGTTGATTTCACCTTAGACTTATTCTTATACACTTGGGTTTCTATAATCAATTAGTTATATGGGTGATGAGCTACATCACTTCAATATCTTTTGCTATTTTAATAAATGGGACAACATTCAATTTCTTCATACTAGAAAGAGGTCTTAGACAGAGGTGTCCCTTATCCCCTCTCCTTTTCCTTTAAATTGTTGAGGGACTCAGTAGGTAAATAAAAGAGACATTAGAAAATGGTGGTTTCAAAGGGGTAAACATAGGAACAACTTGTAATAACACATATCTATTATTTGTAGATGATATCCTGATTTTATATGAGGGAACAAGATGGGTAATTAAGAAGTTCAAAGATATATTAGATTTATTCTAAAAGACTACATGTATGATAATAAACCTCGAAAAAATTACTATATTCTTGTAGGGTATAATTGAGTAGGAAAAGAACTATTTTACTCAATTATTTCCCTACTAGTTTATTGTAACGTCCCTGGCCATCAACTCCATTGCTAGGCAATGCTACTACGCGGAACAATATCACACACACACACACACACACATATATATATATATATAACATGCATATTTAATGAAAATTAACCAAAAAATACAGAGTAATCACAGGATTACTGCTAACATACAGAAATAATGGAATTAACAGTAATTCATAATTGCAACGGAATACATGATACATTTCAAAGACACAAACATGCATCACATATAAATTAAGTACATAATTAATACTTATCTTTTAACTGGAATAACACCACCGATTATGTGTGAACCTTCCATGAACCTCCCAGCCTTGGACTGCATTGCTCATCACTCTCAGTAGTAGGTCACCCCCGAGCTGGGACTAAGCTCCACCAGGCAAGGGAATCCTAGGCTAGGCAAGGTCAATAGGAAGACACATAGTTTGTGAGGATGGATTCTCTCCCAGGAGCCACTTATGCCCACTACTCACAGACTCTCATTCCCCACATGCTTGTCCCACCCCAGGAGTATACACCTTCACTATCACACCGGACAGTCCTTCGGCTGCTAAACCTCCCTTGCCTCGGGCTTCAGCAACAGGCCGGACCGGAATTATTCGAGCTCTGTGGTAGCTACAGAACCCCTTCCAGGAGTTCTCAATTTCTCCGTGCACTCTCTCACCTGGAGAGAGTAGCTCACAGACCTGACAACCTTATTCAACCACAACCACCTCTCTCACCTAGAGAGAGTGTTGCACACAGGCCTGACAGCCTGCTTCTTCAACCCCATTTCAGCACAAGGAGGACAACAGTAAGGCTCAGCAAGGAACAGATGACGGAAACAGTTCACACTCAGTCAAGGGACTGCGTGGCCACAACAGCCCATAGTTATAACACACATGGCATAGACAATTACGGTATGCTCAGGTTTCACAGAAGATAGCAACCCCAAACGGTTAAGCACGAACTCGGATTTGCAGTGTGGATAAACTGGGTTCATAGGTCACACAGGAGACACGAGTTTGCCACTGGTTTTCAGGGTGCGTGACAAGGAATCAACGCTGAGATCGAACTGATCCGGATTATTTTCGGCACAAAATCAGAGCGGAGCTATAATAAAGAAATGTACAGAGATATTGCAGATATTCAATAATATAACAAAAATGTATTAGAGATGCAACCATAAACACAGATATACAGTAATACACGATTTCTATTAATCAAAGAAATGTACAGAGACTGTAAAAATACAGAGTGAAAGACTCGCTAGAATGGTGGCAGCTTATCTCTGAGAAGAGATGTG
>SNQJ01S0015019.1:0-41843 GCA_010110895.2 Picea sitchensis | reverse complement strand
TAAAAATACAGAGTGAAAGACTCGCTAGAATGGTGGCAGCTTATCTCTGAGAAGAGATGTGACAGCTACTCGCATTCGCAAGAAGATGATTACAATGAGGCTCTGAAGGCCTTTTTACAATAAACAGGAATGTCAAAAGTCCTAGGCATCCAAAACCCTAACCCTAGGAGATAAAGCACCAAAAGTCATGTGGGCCTCGTTTGGGTAAGTGAGTACATCAACTTCCCGGGGTCGTAACTTTTGCATACGATCTTCGTTTTAGGCGTGTGATAGCTCGCTGGAAAGGTATCATCAAGGAGATTCATTTTGGGGGATCAATCGTGCCTTTGGCTATCATTGAGAACCTCGATCTCGAAAAACCTTCATTTGGGCCCTCAAAATGGCCCCGAAAGTTAAAACCTGCTAAAAATAGTAAATTGACAGAAAGTCGTTTTGAGCCATTTGGAAAAGGTGGGTGGCCACCGATATCCACCTGGATCACAAACACAGACTCAAACGGTTCAGACGGAGGATTCCTCGGCTTATCAGGAAAACATTCCAAGTTGGCCTCACGGTTTCGGGTTTCAGAGCTGCGTGAGGTATGCAGAGATCAGGCATAGAGGCAACACGATTCAGACAATGAACGCATGAATGGAGATCGAACCCCCATCATGGCTCAATTCTTGGGTTAAATTGCATGTGCCTGGGTCGACACATGTCGCCCATGAAGCTGCATGCACTCCATCAAGTATGTGTTCCCTTTTCTAGGAACTTAGGATAAACATATACCTTTCACACCACTTTGGAATAATAATAAATTATTATTCAAGGACTTAAGCCCTCAATATTAGCCCCTCTTCCAACCTTTCATCCCCCTCTCCCTTACCTAGCCTTGTGGAATCTTAGTCCCCCATCACTCTTTCTTCGTGTTCGGTCGACGTGCAACGATGTTTATATTTTATTAATGATCTGCATAATTACATATACAAAAATCTGACTCCTGGCCTTTAACACCTAGGCTCTCCAGCCTAAATAACACATAAGCCTACCAGCTTATATACACTTGGATCATCAGCCTATAAACATGATTACAATACATAATATAACTGGGGCACGTCCTTGGGGAATTACCATCCCCTCCCCTTATTTTTGCACTGTCCTCAGTGCAAATTTTACACAACATCAGCAAGATTTTCAAAATCTTCAAAAAGATGTGGGTATTCTACCCGCATAGCATCCTCATGCTCCCATGTCACATCCTTGGGGCCGTACAAGGTCCACTGGACCTTTACAAGCCCTATAGCTCGATTTGGCTCGATTTCGGAGCTGTTTGCTTTTCTGGTCCAATATGCACACAGGATACACTTGCAAGACACCTTCTTGCTCCACCTGAATCACATTCCAATCGATAACATGATTAGCATCAGGCATATATTTCTTAAGAAATGAAACATGAAACACATTATGTACAACAATGGATGCAGGTAATGAAAGCATATATGCAACTGGCCCAATACTTTCTAGGATTTCAAATGGCCCACAAAATCTGGCTGCCAACTTCGAACAATTTCTCAGCCTTAGGGAACTTCTATTGGCTTTCACTTTCAGGAAAACATGCTCTCCCACTTTAAACTCTCTATAGGTTCTATTTTTAACAGCATAACGTTTCTGCATGTCTTGGGCAGCCTTTAAATTCTTCTTAATCTTTAGCATTTGTTCTTCCATTTCCTTGAGCAACTCTAGCCCAACCACTACTCTATCAGCTGGATTATCCCATCTTACTGGAGTATTGCACTTTCTGCCATAAAGTGCTTCAAATGGGCTCATCTTCAATGATGCATGAAACCCATTGTTGTAGGTGAATTCTACCAAATGTAGGTAGTCTTCCCATTTCGATGGTTTGTCCATCACATACATCCTCAGTATGTCTTATATTACTCGATTCACCCACTTTGTCTGCCCATCCGACTCAGGATGATAGGTTGTATTGAAGTTCAGATTCATTCTGAACCCCTTGAATAACCCTTTCTAGAAATTTGAGGTAAATTTTGGGTCTCTGTCAGACACAATTGTCTTGGGAATTTCATGCAATCATGCCACTTCATAAAGATGTCGGCAACATTCGTTGCCTTGTGAGTAGTCTTCAATGGAATAAAATGGGCAGTTTTCATAAGCTTGTTCACCACCACCATGATTGAATCATGTTGCTTGTCTGTTCTAGGCAATCCTGTGATGAAATCCATTGTCACTACCTCCCACTTCCACTCAGGAATGGGTAAAAGTTGCAGCAACCCTATTGGGTGCATCTACTCAGCTTTAACCTTCTGGCACTCCATACATCTGGCGATGTATTCTGCAATCCCTTTCTTCATACTTGGCCAAAAGTAATGGCTCTTGACTGTTGCCATAGTTTTATGATATCCAGGGTGCCCAACATAAGGCACATTATGCATTTCATTCAAAATCATAAGTTTCAAGTCCTGTACATTAGGTACATAAATTATGTTCTTGTACATAAGTGTTCCATCGGTTTCCAATTTATAATTTTCCACTTTATGTGGCATCTTACCTTGTTGTATCTTTGCTATCAAATCCCTGTACTGCAAAATTGTATTTGCGGCCTCTAAAATTTTGTCTTTAATATTAGTTTGGTACATGCTAATGGTTGTAGCTTGCAATTCATGCACTCTCATGTTGATTGCATCAACCACTTTGTTTTCCTTTCCTTTGATATGCTTGATATCAAAGTCATACTCACAAAGAAACTCCATCCACCTACTCTGCCTAACATTCAAGGTTGGCTGATCAAACAAATACTTCAAACCGTTATGGTATGTCCTCAGTTTGAACCTCCTTCCCATGAGGTAATGCCTCCATTTATTTAGAGCGTGTACTATTGTTTCCAACTCCAAATCATGAGTTGCATAGTTCTTTTTGTGCTCTTTCAACATTTTGGATTCATAACAAATTACGAATCCATTCTGACTAAGGACTCCTCCCAGTCCTTCTTTGCATGCATCTGTGCACACTACAAAGTCTTCATTCAGATCTGCAATCCTCAAGATTGGAGCACTGGTTAACAGTTGCGTCAATCGTTGGAAGCTTCTCTCACGGTCCTCTGTCCACTCAAATTTATTCTCCCTCCTTTGCAAGGAAGTGATAGGGTGAGCTATCCTCGAGAATCCTACAATAAACCTTATGTTATAACCATCTAGACCCATAAAGGATATGAATTTCATCATGTTCTTTGGCACTGACCATTCTCTGATGGCCTCAATATTTTCAGGATCTACAGCTATCCCATCCTTCGAAATAATATGCCCCAAGTAATGGATCTTCTCCTAATAAAACGAGCACTTGCTCAACTTGGCATACAGTTGGTGCTCTCTTAGCACCTGAAACACCATCCTTAGATGATGTTCATGCTCTTCCTCCAACTTGGAATAAACCATAATGTCATCCAGGAAGACTATGACAAACTTGTCTAGATAGTCCCTGAATACACCATTCATCAGGCACATAAAAACAGCGGGTGCATTTGACAACCCAAATGTTACCACTGTGAACTCGTAATGATCATACCTTGTTCTAAAGGCGGTCTTGTTGATGTCTTCATCCTTTATTCTTACCTAGTGATATCCTGATCTAAGATCTATCTTCGAAAATATCTTCACATCTTTCAACTGATCGAAGAGGTCATCAATCATCGGCAAAGGATACTTGTTCTTTACAGTTACTTTGTTCAATTGTCTGAAATCGATACACAATATCAGTGTCCTATCCTTCTTCTTCATGAACAGGACCGGGGCACCCCAAGATGACACACTTTGGAGTATATACCCCTTCTTGAGAAGCTCTTCAAGTTGCATTTGCAGTTCTTTCAGCTCTGGTGTACTCATTCTGTAAGGAGCTTTCGACACTGGAGTTACTCCAAGAATCAAGTTTACAGAGAAGTCAATATCTCTTTTCGGAGGTAGTTCGAGTACCTCCTGAAATATATCCTCAAACTCCTTTATTACCGCATGGTCTTCGATCTTTGACATATTATCCTCAAGTGATTCCTCCAAGTGGGCTGCAAATAATTGACAACCTTTCCTGAAGCACTTCTTCATCTACATTGCTGATATTTCTCTGACAGCAACATCTCTAGGAATTCCTTGGACTGTTTTTCGATTTTCTTCCTCATCCATGCAAGTGAATGTCTTATTACGATAGTCCAAGATGGCATGGTGTTTTTCCAACCAGTCCATCCCAATTAAACAGTCATAAGAACCTAAAGGCAGAATGTTCAATTCATTCTTTGTGCTCAGTCCATTCATGTCCACAGGACTGGATTTAACTAACTCAGTGACTTTCCTCTTGGTTCATGTTGTCAGCTGCACTAACCAATACTTTTCATGTTTTCTTCTCGACAATTGCAAATTTTACACCACTCTAGGATCTATTTAACTATGGCTAGCCCCTAAATCAATTAAAATAGTAAATGGTTGGTTGTTAATCATACCTTTCACTTCAATTATGTGTGATTGATATTATGCTTGCGTGTTGTCCAGGGCTGCGTAGATCCTGGGTATTCTACTGCCCATGTCCTCCACTGTTTCAGCCTGCTGAACATTGTGGATAGTTCTCACTTTGTCATTTCTGTGGGGGCAATCTCTGTACCTATGGTTTCTTTTACAACCCCAACATTCCATAGGTGGCGGTCTTGGCATTTTCCCACCCACTTCAACCTTCCTGGGCTCTCTAAAATATGGTTGTCCTTGAGGACTGTTTCTGAAAAAGGGTGGCTTAGTTCCCTTCTTCCTCTAATCCATCTTGAATTTCTTCTTGTCTTCCCAAGCCTTTCGGAAAGTAGGCTTCTCTCTTTGTTGCTCATATAAGCATTTCTCTCTTCTTATAGTTTCTTCCATTTTCTTAGGGTCATCATATTGAATCTTGTCCCCAATGGAAGGTGGCAGTCCACTCAGATACCTTTGAATCTTGACAGTCTCATCCTCGATGAATGGAACATACTTCAGTAATTCCAAAAACCTTCGTTCATACTCATCAATGGTCATGCTACCGAGCTTGAGTTCAAAGAACTCTTTCATCTTTCTATCAAAATATCTTTTATTCAAATATTTCTTCTCGAAATATCTCTTGAATTCTTTCCAAGTGATATCTTTCTCTCTAATGTGTTGCACCTCCACAAGTTGATCCCACCACATGGATGCTTTTCCTTTCAGTTGATACATCGCAATTCTTCCTTCTACATGAGAGGAATAATTCTGCATTTGGAAATATTTCCTCATGCCAAGCAACCATGTCTCAACATATTCCTCCTTATGTTCTCCATCAAACATAGGAGGCTTAATCTTGTTCATTTCGCCCTTCAATTCATCCACTCCAGATCTCCTGTGCTTTCTGGTAGGAGATGGGATTGAACTACTGTGTGCCCTCCTCTTGGAGCGACCTTGGGAGTGATGATGGTGTCTACCAACACTCCTTGATCTTCTTCCCTCAGAAGTCTGGTGACTCCCTGTTTTGCTCGAGTCTCTTTCCTTGTCCAACTTCTTTTCTATTCTCTCCAGACTCTTCATCAACTTTAAGTTGAATTATACATGTTGTTCCTTAGCTTTCATGAGCTTTATGCTATCTGCTCAGTGAGTTTGGGCATCTTTCTGCAATATTTCAATGATTTTCATCATATGTCCTTCCTTATCTATCTCTTCTCCATGCCCATTAGAGTTCAACCCTTCAACTCTCAAATGAACATCCATCCCTTTTATTTCATTCTTTGAACTGGAAACAATTTGTGCCTCTTCCATTTCTTTGTGCTCCATGGCAACTCTAATCGGTTTTGGCACTCGTTAAAATTCTGCAAACACAATGTGCAGACAACCGGAATTTGTCAGGTCATCATTCCTTAACAAATCCCACAACATTCATAAACAAATCTGATTCAAGAAAACGTTCAGTTTTCATTCTCTGTGATTCTCGTTCAATCAAGAATCCCCGCAGATTTCTTCTTTCGGAGCTCTTATTTGCTAAGTTTTCAGGCACTAGCCCCTTTCTCTCAGTCCCCAACCCACGCGACCATGGGTCATGACCAAGCGCTAGATCAATAAGCACTTACTCGGGCCTTCAACTTCGGAAGATTTTCAAAGCACAAAACAACGATCTCTTGGAGTTTCGAGTTACCGAACTCACGAAGTAGAGTGGATCAATAGTCCACGTCTACCCAACATCCAACAGCTAACACACACTATGTAACTTTAGGCGTCTAAGTTCTGGGACTTCAGGACTTCGAAAGTTTGGAGCTTCGGGACTTCGAAAGTTCTCACACTTGCTTCCTTTCTATCATTCGAATTTCGAAATTCCGAACCCCGGGTCCACATAGTACAGATGTCACCAACTCAGGTGGTGGTACGTGGCATGTCTAGGAAGGTCCATGTCACCTCTGGAAACGTCATCCAACCCCACCACGCCTACTCTTTCTTTGGAACTTTGGACTTTGGAAGTTCTCCCCTCAACATACTTTAATTCTCCCGAAATCCGAAATCACGATCTGCTCCTTTGCTTGATCCAATGGTCAAGCTCTTTTCCTACGATGTACGGTGTAGATCTCCTTCAGCACTTCAACGCTTCGGTCTTCGGCCTTTCTCATACCTTTTCATCGACCTTCTCCGACGTGGAAAAGTCCAAAGGGCTTCCCAGGTTAACCCTTCTACGCTTTCTCTAGATCTAACGGTCGTAAAGGTTTTTCCTTTCCTTCCCAACAGATCCTATGGCTCCCACAACCCAAGTGTTGAGCTCTCTCTCTCTCTGGTCAAATACCACACCGGTTGCGGTTTTATTCTACCGCTACACCTCCTAAGCTTCGTAACATGGCCAAGTAACCCCTTGGCACTCAGAAACATTTTTAAGGTTCGAAATTGGTTCCTCTTAACACTATTTCTACTTGAAACCTTGGGTCGAAACTTCAGTTTTGTCCATTTCGACAATAGCTCCTTGTGAACTCTCGCTTCAACTTCCACTGACATGGCCCATTCAGGCTCATCGTTGAAACCTTGGCTCTGATACCATATTGTAACGTCCCTCGGCCATCAACACCATTGCCGGGAAATGCTACTACGCGGAACAATCTCATACATATATATATAACATGCATATTTAATGAAAATTAACCAAACAATACAGAGTAACAAGAGGATTACTGCTAACATACAGAAATAATGGAATTAATAGTAATTCATAATTGCAACGGAATACATGATACATTTCAAAGATACGAGCATGCATCACATATAAATTAAGTACAGAATTAATACTTATCGTTTAACTGGAATAACACCACCAACTGCATGCGGACCTTCCATGAACCTCCCAGCCTTAGACCGCACTGCTCATCACTTTCAACAGTAGGTCACCCCCGAGCTGGGACTAAGCTCCACCGGGCAAGGGAATCCTAGGCTAGACAAGGTCAACAGGAAGACACATAGTTTATGAGGATGGATTCTCTCCCAGGAGCCACTTATGCCCACTGCTCACAGACTCTCATTCCCCACATGTTTTTCCCACCCCAGGAGTATACCCCTTCACGATCACACCGGACAGTCCTACGGCTGCTAAACCTCCCTTGCCTTGGGCTTCAGCAATAGGCCGAACCAGAATTCTCCAAGCTCTATGGAAGCTACAGGACACCTTCCAGGAGTTCTCACTTCCTTCGCGCATTCTCTCACCTGGAGAGAGTCGCTCACGGACCTGACAACCTGCTTCTTCAACCACAACCACCTCTCTCACCTGGAGAAAGTGTTGCACACAGGCCTGACAACCTGCTTCTTCAACTCCATTCCAGCACAAGGAGGACAATAGTAAGGCTCAGCAACAAACAGATGACGTCAATAGTTCACACTCAGCCAAGGGATTGTGTGGCCACAACAACCCACAGTTATAACACACACGACATAGACAATTACGATATGCTCAGGTTTCACAAAAGACAGCAACCCCAAACGATTAAGCACGAACTCAAATTTGCAGTGTGGATAAACTGGGTTCACAGGTCACACAGGAGACATGGGTTTGCCACTGGTTTTCAAGGTGCGTGACAAGGAATCAACGCAGAGATCGAACACAGACTCAAACAGTTCAGACGAAGGATGCCTCGGCTTCTCAGGAAAACATCCCAAGTTGGCCTCATGGTTTCGGGTTTCAGAGCTGCGTGAGGTATGCAGAGATCAGATGCAGAGGCAACACGGTTCAGACAACGGATGTAAGAATGGAGACCAAACCCCCATCACGACTCAATTCTTGGGTTAAATTGCATGTGCCTGGGCTGACACATGTCGCCCATAAAGCTACATGCACTCCATCAAGTATGCGTTCCCTTTTCTAGGAACTTAGGATAAAAATATACCTATCACGCCACTTTGGAATAATAATAAATTATTATTCAAGGACTTAATCCCTCAAGCTTAGCCCCTCTTCCAACCTTTCATCCCCCTCTCCCTTACCTAGCCTTGTGGAAGCTTAGTCCTCCATCACTCTTTCTTCGTAGTCGGTCGGCACGCAGCGATCTTGATATTTTATTAATGATCTGCATAATTACATATAGAAAATCAAGGCACCTGGCCTTTAACACCTAGGCTCTCTGACCTAAATAACACATAAGCCCACCAGCTTATATACACTTGGCTCACTAGCCTATAAACATGATTACAATACATATTATAACTGGGGCACGTCCTTGGAGTATTACATTGATAGATCTAGATCATAAGTTGAAGTACTTGGGTTCCTATTTGAAGCCAAACCTGTACAAAAAATGTGATTGGCAATGGTTTATTGCCAAAGTGAAAAAAATAGTTAAATACAAAGTGTAATGGGTGGCTCTCCAAAGGGGGTTGTCTGGTAAAAGTGAATCCATTATACTAGATATCACTTGCCTGGGTTATGAAAGGTGTAATGGAAGTCATCAGAAGATTATGTTGCAAAAGTCTTATCTAGTTAGGAAATCAAAAGAAGAAAGGGCTTGTTTTGGATTCATGGAAAAAGATGGCTTTACCAAAAGAAAATGGAGGCTAGGGTTTAAAAAAAACCTTTCTCTTCTCCAAGTCTCTTACAGCAAAAAATGTTTGGAGATTAATTCAAGGAAAAGGGCTATGGGTACCGGTAATAATATCCAATTATATTGCTCCTGCTTTTGTAGAGTATTGGGTAAAGAATCCTATAAAACAAGTTCATAATGCCTCAATTATCTAGAAAGTTGTTGACTCAACATTTCATGTGGTGGGAAACTAGTTGATTTAGCAAGTTGGTAAAGGAGACAAAGAACAAATTGGTCTTGCTCCATGGGTAGGCAGCAAATGAATGCATAAATTGCATTCTCATATGAGTCAGGGGATAAGAAGTAAAGGTTATTATACTAAATGTCAACAAATTGGCAACAACATCTATTGACTTGGGAGGAGATTGGGTTGGGGGAAGAATATGTTGAGGCATGGCAAAGATACACTGACACATTAAAAGATAGTAATGTTAAAACAAGAGAAGATGATGATCAATGGGTATGGTTACTTAATCCAGTTGGAACCTATGTTCCCAGAATAACTTACAAAGCTCTTGTTGAGGAAAGAAGGGAGGGACAATAGGTATGGTGGTGGAGAACCATATGGAAATTAAGATACCCTTCAAATAGAAAATTCATGTGGTTGAAATTAAATAATAGGGCTCCCACGTGGGAGGTGCTATAGAAGAAAATTTTCATTGGTCCTGATTGGTATAGCTTATGTCAACAAGTAGAAGAAACCATTGTACATTTAAATATGGCCTATCCTTATACAAAAGAGGTATGGAAAGAGGTGGAAGGGATGATTGGATTAAGAAATGTTTGGGAAGGTAAAGACATAGAATAGGCATTTAGATCCTAATATACAAATAAGGATACCAAGAAGATAAAATCCCTTCCTCTTAACATAGATTGGGAAGTCTGGATAGCTAGGAACTTGAAGTTATTTGAGGGAAAATAAACATTACCTCAAATGTGTTGTCCAAGCTCTTAACATATTAAATGCTTATCCATAGATTCAAGATAAACAAATCCTTCATGAGATGAAAGAAGAGGTAATCATAAGGACATCCCGTGGGCATACTTTGATGCCTTGAAGGGGATTCCTCTATCTTCAAATCATCTAATCTATCCTTTGATAAGGGAGGATCAAGGGGGATTTTATATCTATCTTCAAATCATAACATTTCGTTCAAAGTTGGAATAGATCAGGAAACTAATAATTACTACAAGTTGATGGCTACAAGTTAATGGTTTCCTTTTCCTTTTCCACTACATATCATTTTCAAATAACTTAACCAAAATATCTTAGAGTAAGAGGTTTCAAATAAAAAATTGAAAATACTGATTTACAGAGTGTATAATCAAATAAATTAAAATAACTTAACCACAGTAGCTTAGAATAAGAGGTTTCAAATAAAAAATTGAAAATGCAGATTTACAGTGTATAATCAAATAAATTAACAACAATATCTTATAGTGTAATGATCAAGTAAAATGAAACCCCAACTAGGTACACATGCCCAAACGAATGTGCGTATGGGTTCATGAATAGTTACTCGAGTATGAGTAAAAGCCTTCAACTACGCTTCGTTTTTGTTGATTTCATTGAGAATTACTACGAGGGCCACAATGAATGCATAATTGACTCCCGAATTCACAATTACTGCAAACGTATCCCTTCCCAACAATACATTTGAAGCCGTGTATTTACGCCTCATCTACAAATAAGAAGTTATTATGAAAACACATTTGAGGCCGTGTATTTACGCCTCATCTGCAAATAAGAAGTTATTATGAGAATAAATTTGAGGCCGTGTATTTACGCCTCATCTGCAAATAAGAAGTTATTATGAGAGCACAAAGAAATATGAACTTGTTGTAATTGCCAGTGCGGAAACAACAATTACCATAAGACAAATCAATACATGCAAACACAAAAGACACAGCAGTTTACGTGGTTCACCCAAACATTGGGCTACGTCCACCAAGCATTGGTATCGGTTATCTTATTATTCAGCTAATGGAGATTACAGATAGGCTCACTCCTCTCAGACACACTCTCAGCCTCTACGGGCATACAAATTTATAGCAATGCATATCAGAAACTGACTAATAAATGTAATCTCATCCATAGTTTAACTTAGGTGCATTGGTTAGAACCAATCCTGATTTGATCTCACCCGTATTCTAACTTGGTTGCATTTGTTTCAACCAATCCTAGTTTATAGGATCTAGAATCCTATGGATGATCTTTGTTGTCACCGTTTCCAACAATCTCCACCTTGACAACAATTAACCTGATACCTTGCTCCTAAACTCAATTATTAAATGTAATCTCATCCATTGTTTAACTTAGGTGCATTGGTTTCAACCAATCTTGATTTGATCTCACCCGTATTCTACTCTTGGTTGCATTTGTTTCAACAAATCCTAATTTATAGGATCTAGAACCCTGGATGATCTTTGCTGTCACCCGCTTTCCACACCTAATCTTGGATAAAATAATCAACCTCATACCTTAGTTCCCGCTCTGCTCATCACCTTTTCCTCGTGCCAAGAGAAGCCAAGCACCATTGTAGCTTCTAATCAAAGACTGGTTTTGTGAACATGTCTCCATAGTTCTCTTTTGTATGCACTATCTCAAGAGAGAATCCACCTTCATCGATGACATGCCTCTTAGAAAATGGTATTTGATAGGTATGTGTTTTGTTTTACTTTGATAGGATGGATTCTTAGCCAAGGGAATAGCATCATTATCACAAAGTAACTTTACTTTGTCCCACATCCTTCCAAACTCACCAAAACAAACCTCTAAACTAAATCACTTTGCAAGCATGTGAAGCAGCTCTGTACATATTCGCTTCCTCAGAGTGGATGAAGAAACAATGTTTTGTAGCTTGACATCCAACTAATAGCTCCACCCGCAAGATTAAATACATATCCTAACCGAATTCTCCTGTCCGCATCACCCGCAAAATCAGAATCCACATAATCCACGCATCTAACTCTAATGCACTCACTCTATAGGTGATACAAAGAATTCAATTGTGCCCTCGTGATAATCGGGCACCCATTTCCCACTTCCAATGCTCTTTAATTGATTCATAAACTCACTACAACCCTAACTGCATGTGAAATGTCCTGGTTCTCAGGACAATCCATCGTGATACATTAGACTTCCCACCGTGATTAGCATATGGTGGTCTGACATATATTCCCTTTCTTCTTTGTACTAGGACATAAACTTCTGAAGAAAGCTTAAAATGGGAAGCAAAAGGGACTGAAATCAGTTTTTACATCATTCATACCAAACCTCAAAGTATCTTCTCACATACTTTGTTGTGACAACTAAAGCTTACCATTCCTCCTATCTCCGAATATCTCCATGCCCAAAATCCTCCTTGTTGCTCCTAGATCTTCTATATCATATCCTAGCCATCTCTGAGCCCTTTAACTGTTGATCTCAGCTTATGCTTTTGCTTTGCTAAAAAGTATATCATCAACATAAGCAATTACTAAGATAATGAATATGCCATTATTCAATTCTTAAAGTAGACACAATGATCATACTTACTCCTTGTATAATTTTGGCTCATCATGAAAGAGTCAAATTTCTTAAACCATTGTCTAGGCTAATCACTTCTGCACTACTAAGCAATGATTCCTTTGAGCCCGTGAACAAATTTCTTGTTAAGGGACTAACGTAACCCTTCCGTTGTTCCATGTAAATTTCAACCTTAAATTCCATGTAAGAGCAGCGACATCTAGTTGCTCCAACTCCAAATCAAGTAATGTAACAAATGCTACCACAATCGAATTGGTTAGCCTTTCATAATCGTGAAAATCCCAAGTGAAAGCTTTCAATACCTTCTTCCTCGAGAATACCTCGCAAACTTTTGCTTTGTATCTTTCCATCTTATCATCAACACTTTTTTTCATCTTGTAGACCCACTTGCGACCTACAGTTTTTATGTCTCTTTGAATTTTTACCAGGTCCCATGTAGCATTCCCTCTCTAATGCTTTCATTTCAAAATTCATTGCTTGTTTCCATTTATCATCAGTTGGTCCCTTCTATACCTTCCTGACAGTACAAAGGTTCACTATCATTAGTACTTAAAGAAACTGACAAAACAAAATCATCATACCTTCTTGGAGGAACTCTGACCTGTGTAGTCCTCCTTAGGGAAGTTTGTGGTTCATCCACAACTGTTGACCTTCATCATCCACATTTTCTTCTCAAGTAGGAACTTCTTCATGAACATCTTTAGAAACTTTTTTCATGTTCATTTTCATGTGTAGTTGAACTGATTTCAAACCGAATCCTTTGATACTTAGGTATTTCTGTTTCATTTGAACATCTTCACTTGATTTGATGAGAGATGATTCATCAAATATCAGCATCTCTCATTAGTGATCTTGTATGATCCTACAACCTCGTGACTCTTTTAATACCATCAAATTGTCCAATGTAAAGATAAGTCTTCTTGATTTGGATCTAATTTTAGGAACAAATGATGTTTCGAATTAGAGCATAGGCATCAAGCACCAAAAATCCTTTGGAAAATAGGGGAATAATTACAAGCAAGTGACTGGCCCATACCTCCTCGTGAATTTTGTATTCCCATTGTCAGTTTGGATGGTGATCATCTACCAGATAACAAGTTAGAAGCCACCTCAGCCTATTAGTCTCACTGCAAATTAGTGCTACTTCAAGCATAATTCCTTGCTCTTTCTTAGAAGAGTCATGTTCATGCTGCCTAACAACTCCATTTTACTGAGGAGAAAGTAAAGGGTTTTTGCCCATCCTAAATTCCTGTAATAATTTCAAACTCCATTGAATTAAATTTACCACCATTATCAGTGCTTAAATATTTAATGGATCTACTAGTGTTATTTTCCACTAAAGCTTTAAATTGTTTGAAAACTGTAAATACATCAGTTTTACTCTTTAACATATAGATCCATACCTTCCTAGAGAAATCATCTATAAAGTTACAAAATATGATGATCCCTACATACTTAGCAGTAGGGGATGGTCCCAAACATCTAATGAATATAGTCTAGGATTCCTTTCAATCGTGGTTCTCCGGGTTTTAAATCTCCTACCATTTTGTTTTCCATAAACACAGTTATATTGCAGTAGAAATCTAACTTTAGTGACTCTTGCTTAGGAAGTAACTTATGCATCAGTTAATACCTTTTAATCCTTTTGTTCGCTTTCATATGATCCAACTGCTGATGCTATAAATAATGTAATCTCATCATTGCCTCGGGGATACTACTGTTTGCCATTGATCCGATTCAGCCCTCTAATGTAAAATAGATTACTAACGCTCTTGCTTCTATAACCGTGAATTCTCTCAGAATTTCATAACTCCACTTTGAACAATACTTTTATATCTTCCATTATCTAAGACTCTCAAAGATATTAGTTTCTTCCTAAGATCAGGTACTTGTCTTACATCAGTTAGTGTTTTGATAGTTCCATCAAACATTTTAATTTGGATGCTACCAACTCTACAACTTTAGATGAAGACAATTTTACAACTCCACTCTCATCTATAGACTGTAAGTAATAAAACCAATGTCTATGAAGACATGTGGTTTGAAGCACCAGAAACTAATAACCACTGTTGATCATGACGTGAAACAATACCAATTTTTAAAACTTCATCAGTCATACTTAAACCTGTTTTTGAACCTTTTTCGGTTGCATTTGTTTCCTTCATTTATTTTGGAGGGTCTTGTTTGGAGGCTTTTTGTCTCTTTCAACAATCCTTCTTTAGGTGTCTGGATTTTCCACAAACCAACACTTGAGCTTGCTTTTCTGCCTTTTCACTTTGATCGAGAGAAATCCTCCTCACCTTGTCCTCTTCTTTTTTGGTCTCCACTCACCAATGCCCTGTGATGTAGAGGTTTTGATTTGATTCTCCTTGTTTCCTCGTATAGTAGCTCCAATAGGTGATTATCAAACCCAATAGTTTCTCAAGAACTGGGTTAATAGAGGTAACAAAATGATCCCACTACGTTGGCAAAGAACACAATAAAGTAAATTCCTTGTCTTCGGATTCAAATTCCACACCAATGCTACTCAACTGAACTAGAAAAGTATTGAAAGTGCATTTAGGGATGATCAGTACTTTCAGATTCCTCTCCTTCATGCTAAACTATACAAATGTCTTTTCAAAGATCATGTTTGTTTCACATAGATTTCATGTACAAGCTTTCCCAAATGACTACAAACCTACTGGCCGCCTTCTCTCAGAATGTTGAATAAGAGACACAATAAACACAAAGGTGATGGCACTTAGTGTTTCCAGATCCATCCTCAATCCCACCAATCATATGGATGCTGGCTGCTTTTGCTTTTCCCAAAAGCTCTTCACCACTTGTTGCACGAAAGCATCGTGCATCTTTAACCTTCCAGATTCAAATTGTTCTTAAGCATTAAATCTTTCAATTCCTCAACTCTGCACTGTGATCTTTCATTTGAGGAAACATAAAAGAGACAAACACCATTGTTTGCTATTTTTATCCAAGGCCCTTTAAAATAAATGGAAGGAATAAACTCTTAGGTAACTCTTCTAAAAAGAAATTACATACTTTCACCCTTTAGAAAAAAAAAAATTCACCTTTATTCCCTCCAATCTTAATTTTCCACCCTTTATTCTCCATCATTCCATATTATATTTTAATTCTCAAAATATAATAAAAACTTCGACCACTTTTCAATAAAAGTATAGATTTAACTTTTTTGAAAAAAACTTCATAAGAATGCACCTTTAATATTCTCCAATGGTAGATTCGAATGTACCTTTAATGTTTTCCAAAAAATAGATTTAGGTTTTGAAAAAGAAAACAAAACTCATATGAATTTTCCAGCGTATGAATTTTCCAGCGCTCTTCATAAATCTTCATACGAATCAGCAATCAGCGAATCCTTCATACGAATCAGCAATCAGCGAATCCATCAGCAATTAGCGAATTCTTCATACGAATCAGCAATCAGCGAATCCTTCATATGAATCCTTCATACGAATAAGCAATCAGCGAATCCATCAGCAATCAGCGAGTCCTTCATACGAATCCTTCATACGAATCAGCAATCAGCGAATGAATCAGCAATCAGCGAATTCTTCATTTAACAGAGCGCCCTCACGCCCAGTGCTGACTTAAAAAAAAACTTGCAGCTCCCGTGGGTATCTCCAGCAACAAATGAGCGGCTCCGTCTCTTTCAGTCTGCGTCCTCCTTAGCTCCTCAGCTCCTCGCTCTGATACCACTTGTTGTAATTGCCAGTGCGGAAACAACAATTACCATAAGACAAATCAATACATGCAAACACAAAAGACACAACAGTTTACGTGGTTCACCCAAACATTGGGCTACATCCACCAAGCATTGGTATCGGTTATCTTATTATTCAGCTAATGGAGATTACAGACAGGCTCACTCCTCTCAGACACACTCTCAGCCTCTACGGGCATACAAATTTATAGCAATGCATATCAGAAACTGACTAATAAATGTAATCTCATCCATAGTTTAACTTAGGTGCATTGGTTATAACCAATCCTGATTTGATCTCACCCGTATTCTAACTTGGCTGCATTTGTTTCAACCAATCCTAGTTTATAAGATCTAGAATACTATGGATGAGCTTTGTTGTCACCGTTTCCAACAGAACTATGATTCATATGTGTTTTCGTATATCTGTCATTATACTTAGTTCAATAAGTTGTGAAAATGTTATTGTGCATTGAACCAGTTTAATCTTATTAACTATTTAAATTTTTCCATAGATCTGGAATTGTAATTGAACTTTTAATAATTTAGGATTAATTTAGAATTGAGCGCAATCTTTATAATAATTTTGGATTAATTTAGACTTGAGAAAAAAAAAATTCCAGATCTTAAATCATAATAAAAGTTAACTCATTTCTAAAATTATTATCAAATTCTTTGCCAGATTTCTGACCAGAGTCTGTTTGATACAAAATGAACATATTCTGCTTTTCTGGATCTTGAATCATAATAAAACTTAACTCATTCCTAAGATTATTATCAAATTCTTTGCCAGATTTCTGATCAGAGTCTGTTTGATACAAAATTAACAAAAACTTAACTCATTCCTAAAATTATTATCAAATTCTTTGCAGATTTCTGATCAGAGTCTGTTTAATACAAGATTAACATATTCTGCATGCAATTTCGCTAGTATAATGCTAACAAGTGCCTAATTTAAATAAAACGAGCTTGACAAGTGCTTAATTTAAATAAAATGAATTTACTAAATATGCCATCCACTAATTGTGAAGCATCCTAGGGTTTCTAGCTAGGTTTTGCCATCCACTAAATATGTCATCCACTAATTATACCTGTGCAATGACGGCTGTGCCTTGATAAATTGTACAGGACCGTTCAAAGAAGCTGCCCTGGACCTTGAAATCAGAGTGGGAGTTAGAGCCCAAATTTACATCCAGCGACGTCCTTAGCTGAAATACCGATGACCTCCCTGCTGTGAAAAACAGATTATCTTTACTTGTTCCCTCCCCGCGGTATGCTTCCCACTTCTCGTGAAGACTCAGCAACTGTGATGAGATAAATCATTCAGAAGAAAAAGAAAATATCTCGATGATAAAATGTATCCGTATTTTTTTTTAGCTTACCTTCTTCCTCATGGTGATAAGGATATTCCCTGCTTGGTCTCTCAGAATCCGTTTGTCTCTGATAGACATTACCTTGCCATCAACGGTGAGAACCAGGTTTCCATTATTGTCCAAGATTTTGAAATCCCCATCGCTCAAACTAATGGCCTTCTTCTGTACTGTTAATTCGATGGGATAAGGTGCACAGAATTGTTGCGCGATCACTGCCTGGTTTAGGAATTGGTAAGGAGCATAAGATCGCGGCGTCTCCATTGCGATTTTCCTGGAAGAACTCTAGCGCAAATGTATTTGGTAAAAGTAATGCAATTTGGTCAAGTTAATGCAATCTGATTCTTCCAGGTCAAACAAAGCAATGCATCCCCGCCGCGCCCCGCCCCTCCACGTACTATAGTTATCGGTGGACAACATTGAATTGAATTTCTATTGATGTTTATTAAATCTATTTTTCAATAAATAAATAAAATTAACTAGCACAACCACATAATTGTGGCTGATCAATGTCCAAAGGTTGATAAGATGAAAAGAATCTTTAAAAGAATATATTAAATTTTATTATTGATTAACAAATAAATGGTTGAGTTTCATTTATCTGGTATTAATATTTTAATTTATGGTAATCACTTACGTGGCAATCAGTTAGCTATCAAAGTAATTTTTAAATATGATTAGGTAAATGTAAAAAAGTAAACACATAAACGGATGTCTTTATAATAGCTAGAAAGTTCATGATTGAAATCACAGTCATTTATTTTGTGTGACTACTAAGAATATTCCAGCCATATTTAATCATGTCCATAGAAAACTTATTAAGCACTAAACTCCTATTAAATCTGCCCATTGTTAATAGGTGTACGCCTTTGACGTAATTAATTAATTAATTAATTAATTTGTACTGAGTTGGAATTTTTTTTTTTTTTTTTTTTATTTCTTTATGGTTTGTAAACATAGAAATAATGCATAAGTTGTTCATTTCAAATTATATAACCTTCACTTAGATGGGGTGCAAATAAGTGGGGTTGTCTAAAGGAGCTTTCACATGCAATAATACTTTGGAGAGGGGGGTCTGTGTTAATCAATTAAAGAAGGTGTGGGTGATAGTAGATTGAGGAAGCGCCGGTAAGTAACCTTGTAGACCAATTGTTGAGCTTATGGTGATTTCTAATCTGGTGAAGGAGTATAGTGAGATGAGAAGTGGTGTAATGGTTGGAGGTTATGGCATTATGAGAGGGAGTGCAAAGACGTAGAGGTTCCATTATTTGTGGATTTGGTGGGAGATAGAGGTTTGGAGAATGATGGATTATGATTATGCTTAAGGGTTATTTATGTTCGTGGTTGGTGAAGTTATTTTTATTGGTTTGAGATGGATTTGGGTCTAAGAATGGAATTTTTCTGGTAATGACTTTCTCCCCACAGGGAAGAGTTTGTCGGGGAATTTTGGTGTCAAAGGAAAAAGTAAGATGTTGGTTTGGTGGAATTTGGAGGCGGATTGGTTGAGAGAGATTTATCATGGTTTTATCTCCATCTTTTCTTTGATAGAGGGACTTGGGGTGGAGAAGAAAGGGAGGTACCTTCTAAGGTGGCAATGTTCTCTTCTCGTTACCCATGTGGTAAGAGGAGTGGGTTTCTAGAGTCGGTCGAAAAGGGGACTCGATTATTGTTGGTGTTGGGTTGCATAAATGGAAAAACGAGTCAGCAAGGATGGTAGAGCTAGGCAAAATAAAGGAAAAGGAAGTGCTCGTTATGTTTCTTCCTCATGGGGTCAAGGACTAGGGCAGAGCAAGGGGCAGAGAAATCAGAGCGACAATATGAGGAGAAGTGATCATAATCGGGCTAAGGAGGAGGTGGAGGCAATTGTAATTGCAAAACAAGAAATAACATCTCTTAGATTCTGGAAGAACTAAGGGAGTGGGTGGAGGACCCTGTATACTCGCGGATCTGAGATACCAAATATTTCCATATTGTCGGGATTTACTAGTTGGTCAAAACCTTGGTGGCTCAAGCACTTGAGAAGATGAATGAGGACCAACATGACATCCTCCATACACTCGGGATTTTTTAGGGGAAATTTGTAGTGGTATGCAACTCAGTGTTCGAGGTCAAGGTCACGATGACCAAGGCGATTAAGGCAACAGGTAGAAGGTACCATGAGTTCGACAGAGAGCAAGCCCGAGAGGAGAATGGAGACATCGAGTTGGTGTTGGAGGTGGCTACGAAGGAAACAACACCTCCTCTAAACACGAATGAACCTGTTTGATTTTTCCCATGTCTCTGTTTTAAAAATAGTGAATATAGATAGTTATAAATTGTTAAGTCATATAGTACATTTTATAAATAGATAAATAACGAGTGTGTTTCCTATGTTGGGAAACCCCCACTATGGACTTATAACTCTTTTTTTTAAATAAATAGATAACCAGTGTGTTTTTAGTGTGTATATATAATGTAATTTTTTTCTTGAAATATATACATACACATACTTGAAACTAATATATTTATAAATTTAATTTTTTATATTTAAAAAAAATGAAAATCAATTTTATTTATTAAATATATTTGTTATTTTTATTTTAATTAATAATTGTTTATACTTATTATTTTACTTTAACTGGATATTAAAATTATATTTAAAAATAATAATTTATTTACTGAAAATGTCACATATAACATATTAATTTTAATTTTAACTTATAAATAAATCATTTGTATAATATATTTTATTAAATAAATATTAAAATTATATTAAAAATGATAAGTTATTTATCACATTACATTACTTAAAGCAAGATCAAAAAATAAGCATCCACCATGTGTTCGGTGTTTTAATAATACTTTGGATGAAGGGGCTTGCTTCAAACATGAAGGTCAAAGTATTGTATACGACATAATAACAACTTAAATGATGACATATGTACAACAATTACATAGTTCTTGAAGGCAATGCTTCAAACATGAAAATCAAACTACTGTATATAAGATAATAACAAAGTAAATGATAGCATATTGAAAACAATTACATAGTTCTTGAATGCAAAAAGTCAAATTTATACATCTTCTAACTCAATTGGATGGATGGAAAGATTCTCTTTATTCAATATTCAGTGTGATGATGTGGAGACAAAAATTAAAAAAATTATATATCTAATATAATTGAAATAAAAAACTTTCTTTCTCTATTATATGTGTATCTACGCATTTTCATGTGCACATTTTATATCATATGTGTATCTACACATTCTCAAGTGCGTTAAAACAACTATTTTTTTATATTATATGTGTATCCACACATGAGAATATATATATATATAGATAGATATATATATAAAAGGGTTAAATATTTAAATATTTTATGATAAAAAACAAAATACACATAATTTAAATGAAGAATTCAAATCAATAAAGGTTAAAGAGTTTAAACCACAAATTTAGTACTTCACTTAAAGAAATACAAAACTAGTTACTATACAACTTACCTTTATTTAAAAAAACAAAATAATATGATAAAGTATAAAAAATGGCAACACTGACTTCAAGTAATAAATATATTATATATTAAGGTGGTAGAGGTGGGTGGGAATCATTTGAACTTAGAGGAAACATTGTCACTCGTTACTCATGGGGCTTGGGAGTTGCTTCAAACAATATTGTTAAAGCATATGTTCTTTTCCAGGGGTTAAGTATTGCTAAATAAAGGAACATCAACAATCTAATAGTTTTTGGAGATTCAATGATTGTGACCCGAGCGGTCATCAATCGATCCCAATCTGGAACCAACTTATTCAATGGGATCATAAGTCGTATCATCGCGCTCAGTCAAAATTTTGATGAATTCCACCTCTACCATGTTAAACAACACCTAAATTTTATTGTTGATCATCAGGCTAAGGTGGGCACTAGTTTAAACAAAGGAGACTTGTTGATTAATGGGGTGGGGGGGTTCATGTCTTTCCTTGATGTCCCTTCCACCCCTTTTGTTTTTTGAGCCCTTGAGCTAGTAGGTGGTGGCTCTTGGGTGTCAGGCTTCCTTCTTCGCACATTCAGGGATTAAATTCCCCTATGAAAAAGATCAGTCGAACGTGTGGTCCTCTCAATTTGAGATGGGTTCGATGGATTTCGTCGTGGATTTATCGTCTACACAATTTCTTTAAGACCATGTTGTTTAAGGTGTAGTGAGAATTTCTTCCCAAGGGAAGCTTGTGCTCAGTTGTAAACAATTATCGTTTGTCAGGTTTTGCATTGCTCTTCATAAATAGATGGAGCCTGGGCTCCCTCTTAGCTGCAAGGATTTATCATATGTCGAGCTTTGCTTCATTTTCTCTAGACAGACGGTTTATGGGCATCCTCTGTGTTTCCTCTCCTTCATTGATGCAGACAACGGTGGGTCTTTGATCTCTTATTTCTAACCAACTCAGATGCGAGTAAGATTTGTGGTCATTTGAATATGTCTATTCTCAACTGTGGTTTTTCATTAATTGTTGTTTGGGGTCGAGATATTGCTATTTTGGGAAACTGGGCTCTTCAGCAAGGGTTTTTGCAGCCTCCTCCCTTGGAGCCCTCCTGGAACAATTTCAAGCAAGTGCTCAGGAGGCATGAGGAAATAACACAGTCCAATAGCTCAGCTCTCCATCACTTCTCAAGCAGATTTGGGGATTTTGAGCAGACCCTAACCAACCTGACTATCTCCAAAAACCAAGAAACAGAGGTGAATTTAGCAGCTCTCAACAGAAAGATGGATGGTGTGGAATCAAAAATCCAACAGATTAAAGCTCAACTCAACACCCAGCCTATGGAAACTACATATTACGTTCACGGTGGAATGCATTCCAAAGAAGAAGGATCTAATAATGGAGCTGACGCCAATGACTGAGGCATTTTCCCTATGAAGACTGCGGAAGGAGTTCCTCCTAAAACTCCTAAAATTCCAGACTATGTTTCTTCTAATTATTGTATGTTTTTTAAGGTTATATGGTGTTTAGGAAGCTTTTTCAAGGATGTAATCAACTCTAATGAGCCTAAAAATAATCTAAGAATATACATTTTTCCTTCTATTATAGATTTAGAAATTTTGAAAGATTGAAATCCTCCTTTTATAATGTTATTGCTTGTTGCTAAAGAATTTTTATAAATAAAGGGTTTTCCACCAGAAAAAGTTCCAACCACTAAAAACATAAAAACATGATTAAATACAATTTGCAACATTAAAAAGTAATAAAGTGCTCACTTATGAATGTCCCTCCCTACCTACTAACCAATACTCATGATTAAACATGTTTTGCATTCATTAAAAAGTTAGGTCTCACTTATGAAAGTCCCTACCAAACCTTAGGTCACAAGGCACGCCTTCATAATCATATCAACACAGGGAAAAATTGCCCCCTACTTGATAGCAAAGGTGTACATTATTTTACCTTCTTCAATGGAGCGACTCCACATGACTTATTTTACACATAGAGAAGTGTGGTTTTTATCATCGTCATGTTAAGTAACTGATTTGTACTACTTCAACGGTTTGACATTCTACTCCTAATTTGGGAGTTATTTTTTCGTTGGATCTCTTGTTGTCAGAGGTTGGCAAAAACAAATTAAATGTTGACTAGTAATAATACCATGGAAGATGCTACATCCTTTTTAATATGACAACTCATCTCCAGAAATCATATAAATATAATATGATATAATATAAAAGGGAAACATTTTGGTGGATTTTCCCCACGCTGAGGCTCGCGGTTGTGGTTAATTTCTCCATCCTTTTTTTCTCTGCCCCAGCGAGGACCGAAACCCTTCTTACTTTCTTTCTCCCTCTAAATCTCAGAAGATGCCCTGCCTCCTATCTTTCCTATAGCCACAGTCAACCTCGACAGTTTCCCTGTCGTTTCCTCTCTGGATTCCTTGCGGACGTGGAATATAATCATGAACAAAGAACCTGAGCACGTGGCCCCTCCTTCCTCTTCAAGCGAGGTTGACCCAAGTCTAGGGTTACTGATAGATGGTTATTCGTCGATTAGCCAGGTTTTTCTCACTTCTCCCGAGCCTCCATCCCCTTTTTCTGGTAAGCTGCAGTCTCCTTCCCTTTCCCCACACAGAACAAACTCGTTTATTGGCGTTTTTGGCTCTTTTTCGGACTTTCTGGTTACGAACCCTTACATCTCTGGAAGCTTCCCCTCTACTCCTAGCTCACCAATCGACTTATCTCTTGACTGGCTCTCCCAGGAGGAAGGGGACATTTTGCGCTCCTCACCCTCTCTTTTCCCTCGACTCAAAGGTAGCATCATTTTGACAGAAGGGGCACAACATCGTGACGTCTCAGGGTTAGGTCTCAAAAGTGAGGTGACCGACTAAGCATCCTCTCAAGGTTTTTACCCCCCCTCCAAAGATTTTATTTCGGCTTTTTTGGACATTGAAGACAGAGGAGTTTTCCACAATAAGGAAGGGTCCCTTCCTCAGTTTTCAGACTGGAGGACTCGTGGGACTCTAGTGGCTTTCACAGTGCCCGACAAAAGCAAAGAAGGAAAGGTCTCAAATCCAAAGGGAAAGTTGGCAACCTGTTGCTTGGGAAAGAGATAGGCATGAACAAGGTGGTACAACTTTCAAACCAGACTCTAGTGGGGAGAGTCAGTGGCAGATTTTTTTCTCTTAAAACCATTATTGCCTGGACTCAGTTGGTTTGGGAAGAACATCTGGGATACACCCCGGAGGTTATTGAATTAAGCATGAATTGGTTTGCCTTCAATTTTCTCCAACCAGAGAATGTTAAATGGGTGTTGGGTAAAAATTTGAGTGTAATCTCCCCATCCCTCCTGCTTAAACCTTGGAGCCCCCTTTCCGATGCAAACAGGGAGAAACTTGACAAAATCCCTATTTGGGTAAGACTATCAGCTCTACCTATTCAATTCTGGTCTCTGGATTACTTTAAAGCCATTGGGAATTTCCTTGAAACCGATTTATCCTACGAGGAGACAAAACAAAGAAAAATTGCAAGGATTTTAGTCAATCTAAATGTCAGAGAAGGGGTTGGAGAGGAGATTGACCTAACTTGGGGGGATTACACTCACACCCAACTCTTTGATTATGAAAATGTCCCCTTTAGATGTCGACGATGCCACCAGTATGGGAATCTGGTAGCAACTTGCCACCTCCCCTTAAGAACAAAAGGAGGCACTTTTTACAGGGAAAAATTCAAGTCTCTGTCTCAAGATACCAACAGAAGGAAAGTTCTTATTGCAGGAAAGGAACCACCTCTTATTGCGGAACCTGCACCCTCCATAGAGGCCACAAAGGACAAAGAACATAAATTTTTCACTCCACCTATCGAAAGGATTGCAAAGGAAGGACTAGAGAAAACAAACATCACTTCTTTGGATTCAGAAAGTTCAAGGTCACTTGTATCGGGTATTCCTCTTCCTCCCTCTCCTCCCATTACAGTTTTAATTAAAAATCTGACTTTAGAGGGAACTGAATGGTTGGAGGCTCTAAAACATTTGTCTCTAAACAATGTCTCCTAGACCCTCCCCGACTCCTTCTCTATTGGAAATAAGCATCCTCCCCTTCTGGAAGCCCCACTGCCCCCTAAGAGTCTTTGCCTTACAGAAGAAGCCACTTCTTCCTCCTCCCTGTCTCTTGAGTCTCCCTCTACCTATTACTTCTTAAGATCTCAAAAAAGAGACCCCTCCACCGGTGGACAAGGAAAGGATGAAGTCTCCTCCCTGGAAAAGGGAGGACAAGGGAGAAAGTCATTATTTTCCAAAGCTCAATCAAAGGTCAGGATAGACCTTCTGGCCAGAAAAAAAACATTCTATCGAACGGGCACTTAGAGCATCGAAGCCCTAGGGCAAGGTTCATGGATGAATATTATGTCCTTCAATTGCAGGGGTTTGGTGAGGACCCTCAAAAAAGCTTCTCTAAAAAGGGTGGTCACTATAGAACACCCAGATGTGCTACTCCTTCAAGAAATTATGGGAGTAGGTGATGAGGTAAATACAAGCCTGGAACTTCTTCTATCGAGGTGGGTTTTTATAACAGGGGATGTTATGGGAAGATCAGGAGTATTGGCCACTGGTTGGAACTCTCATAAGATTCAAGTTCTTAACACTTGGGGTCTAGATTCAGGACTCAGGATTATGGTTTTGACCCCAGAACTCAATGAGGTTGTTCATATACTCAACATTTATGGACCCTATCAGAACAGAGAACTTTTTTGGGACTCTCTACTCACAAAATCTTTCTTCAAAGAGCTGCTAATTTTAAGGGGAGATGTAAACCTCTCCCTGGGACCTTCTGAGGTCTCGAGGGACAATGCCATGCCCGACTCGTTGGCATATTATTTTTGCCAAAAATTTGTAGAGTCCAGTTTAACTGATCTTGATCCTTTAAACCTCAAGCCTACTTGGAAAAACAACAGGGTCAGAATCGAAGGAGTGGCTAAAACACTGGATTGGTTCATGATTAACAATTCTTTTGAACAATCTTCTTACCTTTAAACAGTGGATTGGTTTCAGAGGCTTGTCAGATCACCATCCAATTTTTCTAGAATTCAAACAGGGCTCTGAGAAGCCAGACAGTCCTTTTAAATTTAACAAAACTTGGCTTGAAGATGAATCCTTTTTGGATCTGATAAAGGATCATTGGATACCCTTCTGACATGATTTACCTCAGTCAACATCTTTTCAATTCAAAAAAAATCTGAAAAGAATCAAAGAAGTGGTAAAACCATGGGATTTCTAAAAAAGGAAAACTGAGGACAATGAATTAAAATAAATCGAAGTTGAACTACAAAGTTTCTTGGAAGAAGAAGGAGAAATTCCGAGCTCAACAGAGTCAAAACTCAGATTACTTCAATTGGAGAAAAGGAGAAAAAAACTACTCAAGGAGAAGGAAGAGACTTGGAGATTAAGAAGCAGAGCTACTTGGCTAGAGAGAGGAAATGAAAACACAAAGTTCTTCCAAGATTATGCCAAAGGAAGGAAACACATCAATACTATCTGGCATCTAAAGGATCAAGCCAGAAATTTTGAAACATCTTTTGAAGGGATGTCAAAACTGGGAAAAAATTATCTCCAAAATCTCTTCAAAGCAGAAACCCAAACTTCAATTGAAGAAGTAGTTCAAGTGGCACAATATTTTCCCAGATTTGTTGAAGAAGAAGATAATCGACTCCTGATGGAAGAAGTCACAGAAAAAGATCTCCTAGAAGTACTTCACAGTTTTCAAAAAGATAAAATCCCGGGCCCAGATGGATGGACTATTGAATTCTTCCTGGGTTGTTATGGGATTTTAGGAACAGATCTATTGAAATTGGTGGAGGATACAAGGATTTCAGGCCAAATCCCATAGAGCGTCAATTCAACTTTCCTTGCTCTTATCCCAAAGGCGGATAACCCAGAGACTCTGGATGACTTCAGAACAATCTCACTTTGCAACTACACCTACAAAATCATCTCAAAAGTAATTGCTAGAAGGATTAAAAGAATCCTTTCCAAGAATATTTCGGAACAACAGTTTGGTTTTCTAGAAGGAAGAGAAATCCATGAAGCCATTGGTATAGCACAAGAAGGTCTTCATGGCATGAAGACAAGAAGTATAAAAGGGGCATTGTTAAAGATCGATCTCTCAAAATCCTATGATAGAGTAAGCTGGTTGTATATTCGGTTATTACTTACACATATAGGGTTTGATGTTCCCTTCATTACTTGGGTCATGAACTATCTTTCTTCAACCTCATTTGTGGTCTTAATAAATGGCTCGACTTCACCCTTCTTTACCCCAGAAAGAGGACTCAGACAAGGGTGTCCTTTGTCACCGATCCTCTTCCTCCTAGTAGCAGAAGGACTCAGCAGAGCTGTTACTCGGGCAAAGAATGCAGGCACCTTCTCCGAAATCAAAATCTCTCCTGCCCTATCTCTCACACATCTCCTTTTTGTGGACAATGTCTTAAATTTTAGTGGAGGGTCCAGAAGGGAAGCATAAATTCTAAGGAACATCCTTTCTGTTTTCTCAAAAGAAACAAGGATGCAAATCAACGACATAAAATCTTCGCTCTCTACATACCTCCTATCAGAAGAAGAAGAGCAAGCCCATCTCTTATTTTTCCTGTATGACAACAATACTTTAGATGATGGACTAAAGTACTCGGGTTTTATCCTAAAACCCAATGATTACAGAAAAGATGATTGGAAGTGGCTCCTGAAGAAATTGGACAAAAGACTAAATGGTTGGAGCCACTGGTGGCTTTCACGGGTAGGGAGATTGGTGTTGGTGAAATCAGTTCTAGAAGCTATCCCAGTTTATTGGATGTCCCTCTCTTGGATCCCTAAATGAATTATGGAAGTAGCAAAAAAAATCTCCTCTAAATTCCTTTGGAGTGGGAAAAAGGAGGCTCATGTAATCCAATGGGTCCATTGGGATAAAATTCCCACCCCAAAGGCATTAAGAGGTTAGGGTCTGAAAAATATTTTCCTTTTTTCCAAAGCACTGGCATTCAAGGGAGGATGGCGCATTATAAATACCTCTAATATTTGGACTAAGGTCATCTTCCAAAAGTATATAGCACCAGTTCCTCTAGAGGTTTGGATAAGAAGTCAACAAAAATACAAAAAGGGAGCCTCGGTGATCTGGAAATCCATACTGAACACTTTCCCTCTCATTGAAAATGGTTTAGCTTGGAAACTTGGTAATGGAAACCGTTTCAGATTAGGGGAAGATCCCTGGACAAGAAGTGAAGGAAATCACTTACTTACTGAGCAGTTAATTCAGCATTTACACTCCCTGGGTTTTATTTACATAATCTCACTAGTGAACTCCAAATGCTCTACCTTATGGTCACGGGGATGGAAGGATCCAACTAGGTTGGGCCTTAGTGAAGATGAAAAACTTAAATTGGAAAGATATATTCACTATCTAAAAATATCGCAGATTAGACTCACGGACAAGGAGGATGAATTGATATAGGATCCATCCCCCTCTGGGATCTATTCCCCAAAACTGAGATATCTAAAATATAACTCAGATTTAGGCCTCCGAGAGCCTATTTGGTGGTGGAGGAATTTGTGGAAGGTTAAAAGTCCGGCAAAAAATAGACTTTTTATGTGGAATGTTCTACAAAACAAGGTTCTGACTTAGGATAACCTTCAGAAGAGGAATTTTGTTGGGCCTGGTTGGTGCTCTCTCTGCAAATCCGAAGGAGAAACTATATTACAGCTCTTTATAAAATGTAGATTCATAAACAAAGTTTGGAAGGAAATTTATAGACTGTTAAATCTGCATTGTGTCTGGGAAGGAAGGGATTTGGATCACTCTTGGCATACTTGGTGGAAAAAAAGAGACTACAAACTCTTAAGAGCCCTTCCCCTATTGGTCATATGGGGTGTTTGGCTTGATCATAATTCCTTTATTTTCAAAGGAACCCCATCCTCCCTTGAACTCACTGCAGCAAGAAGTGTCGCACTTCTACCCTCTTTCCTCTCTCAAAGCACTAGACCTTCCTCTAGGTAGCCTCAAGAGGTCATAATTGACAGTTCCTCCTCCTGGGGTTTCTTTGACAGAGCTTCCCAACAAAATCTCTATGGAGGAGGAGGACTCCTCTACCTTTCTACTTCACACTTTTTTATTATAACTTTCAGTTTTGGGCTAGGAACAAACAACTTTGCAGAACTTTTGAGCCTCAAACTACTCATGGCCTTTGCCCTTGAAAAAGGTTTTTTGTCTTTAAAAGTTTATGGGGACTCTTTAAATGTCATAAACTAGATAAAAGGCACACAAAGATGTTTAAACACAAGACTTGTTGCATTGGTGGAAGACATTACTCGTTTGCAGACAAATTTCGATACCTTTTCTTGTCAACATGTCTACAGGGAGAACAATAAAGAAGCGGACCAGCGGTCGAAAGAGGGGATTATTTTGTCTATGGGCCAGTGGAAAATAATTGAATATCACAATGATCAAGCAAATGAATATTTGCACAGGCCTTTTCTGGACTAATCAAAATCAGCAACAAGTTTTTTATAACAGTACTATGAAGAACAAGATTTTTTTGGAACATCAATTATCAGCAACAATTTTTTTTTATTTATGTCATGCATAATATATGCAAACAGGATTATGAAGACCAGCTAAAGCACATTCAGCAGCACCGGATCCAGGATTTTTTTGCGAAATTAACAACTTATAGAAGCATTCAAGAAATGCAATAGATAGCTTTCAGCTACAGGTTTCAATGTAATAGAATACACCAAGAGGTGTATCTACAGAATGTAGTTTTGTTCATGAAGTAATAAAAATACGTTTTTTTCCCAAGGAAAAAAAAGGGAAACATTTAAATAAATAAGTAAAACAAGTTAAAGTTGACATAATGCTTTTGATATGGTCAAATTTGATAAGGAAGAACGTTATCTTTGATACAATCAAATTTAATCACTCTTTTTTATCAATATAGAGTTATATTATTGAATTTTGTTTTCTCATATCAAAGTTATATTGTTAAAAAAAAATTAACTCATATCATATTGTTCATCTTACACTAATCCACTCATATTCACTTGTCTCTTTGAGGGGGAAATCTCCTGAGTTAAGCTCCAAATACAATAATCTTCCACCATAATTCATTACATTGCTTATACATCCTTTTATAATACTATCTACCTCCATAGAACCTTCTAGTAAGTCTCCTTACATTTATTGTGTTAACATTGTTACATATGTCGTATTTACTAATGATGGCCTTCATTACATATCAATACCTAACCATTTATCTATTCTTATTCTCCTTGGGTACCTCTCTAGGTACCCCATATTACCTCCCTAGGTATACTACATTGCCCCCCATTACACCCCTAGGGAGTATCCCAACATTCCACCTCCCTTAGAAAAACATTGTCCTCAATGTTTGTTGTGAGGAGGTAGAACCATAAATTAGGGTCTCATGGATAAGTGTTGACCACAATGCTAAAGTAAGTCAAGGAACCAAGGTCTCATGTAGAAGTGTTAGCCACCATGTTGAAGTAGTTCAACCTCCACCGTAAACCTGAGTTCCATGTACGAGCAATGAAAATGACACCCAACTGATGACTCCTAAGCTCCATGAATGGCCAATTAATATGCTCCAAATATCCACCAATGGCATGGGGATTCAAATAAATAGAATCTTCAAAAAGATCATCCACATAGTTGTAAAGGGTTGAGGATGAATTTGGAAGAAACAATACCATTGTAGAATATTTAAGCTAAACACATAGTCATAACGCGCTCCCGATTTCCCACATCGATATTCTTTGCATAAGGTGGAGTAGAGTCATCATATAGAAGATGAAAGTGATTCTCATCCCATA
This sequence comes from Picea sitchensis, assembly GCA_010110895.2. NCBI lineage: Eukaryota > Viridiplantae > Streptophyta > Pinopsida > Pinales > Pinaceae > Picea > Picea sitchensis. The sequence continues at coordinate 10,828 of SNQJ01S0015019.1, read as the reverse complement.
AATGACAAGTATCCATATACCGGTCATCATACTCATCCTCTAAATCATGTTAAGCATATCTTTCTTGGTGATACTCTCAATTGATCCAACAACATATGTTCATAGAGTAATTCGGAAAGGTTTCATTCATCAACGTTAGCATAATGTCATTTTGCAGATCCATTAGTTGAGAACATAATTTTTCAATGGATACACCGCAAAAGATGTTGATCAGAAGCCCAGCATATAATATATCAATTCAAACCTCTGAAAATATTATATCCAATGGTGTTGGTCTTATGGCAATCTGAGCACACGATCAAAATTCGTGAGCTATGTAGTCCTACAGTGGTAATGAAAAAACCCTAATATAAATTATTTTAAATCAAAGATATATTGACCTCTTGAACTCCAATTGAGACGAATCGTTTTTGAATTCAGTTTTTTTTTCGAGTGGAACTCAAATCTACAACCGGTTTTGGCGAATTCGACACCAAATGCCACAGAAATGGATTGAAATGTCACAACCCTCTTCTTTTTTATTCCTTTGAAAACCTATAAAATGAAAATAAATTGCCCCTTTTTTGGCCCAAGAATTCTCCCACTTGATGCCCAAGAAAGTGTTGAGCAAACATTTATACTGTGAGGGGGGTGAATCAATATAAGACAATTTTTTACTTTTTCAAACGTTCATCAACCATAAAAAAAAATCACATACAAGATCTATTAATTGCAAAACATGAAACACAAGATTTACATGGAAACTCTTATGGGAGAAAACCACAAAACTTCTCTTTATAATTCATTGTAGCCACCAACCTACTATTACAAATATTTGTTGACACCAACCTACTGGAGACACCAATCCCTACCGGTACAAATCCTGGTAAGCACCAACCTACTCTTACAAATATTCGTAGAAACCAATCTGCACCACTAAGCACCAATTTAGAAAGAGACACCAATCTCCACTGCTAAGAACCAACTTAGCAAGAGACACCAATCTTTGAGTTGCACCAACCTTCACTGAGTCTACTTGTTATGCATGCCTTTACAAGGTCTGCTCATTGCTTCTACTTTTTCCATGTCAATTCGATGCTTCTATCTTCACTAGGTTTTCTCACTGCATCTTCCTTTACCAAGTCTAACCAAAATTTTAATTTTCAACTGGTAACTTTCCTAAAGCTTATTGTTTTGGGGGAGAGATGCATATAGGGGGATAATAATTTCTATACCTGGTGGACTATGTGTTTCGTTGTAAGATTGTCATCAATGAAAAAGGGGAGGTTGTTGGAATTATTGTCATTGATGTCAAAGGATTTACAGCATTACAATACACACAACATTTCCAAGATTGATTTATATATATAGGTTTACAAATATATTAAAAAATGGGTGCATGTGAAAAAGTTAAAAGTGAAATGGTGGTTTCAAACCCATGGATTTGGGGTATTTTTCCATGGTATTGGGAATTAATTATTTAATTAATGAACACGTCCCTTTATGTAGGGTTATGAAAAAGTATAAAAAGATAAAGTACTATGAAAAAGTGAGTGTGTGAAAAATGGATGAGCAAAGATTGAATATCAATTCCAAAATGGAAGAGTTGCGAAATCAGTTTCAGGTCAGCTTGGAATTTTCTCAATAACTTATGTTCTAAGACATTTTAGACCTTGAAATTTTGAAGATACAGAGGAAAGATCGTGGTGTACATGTGGTAGAAATTTCAAATGTTGGTTTGCTATGCTTTGGGAGATATTCCCTGTGGAAGTTAGGGTTTCTTAATGCTCCTGAAATCGGTTTCAAACGGGTCATCTTGGAACTTTCGCTATAACTTATTTTTTGGGATGTTTTAGACCTTGAAATTTTGCAAAGACGAAGGAAATATCTTGGTGTACATGTGGTAAAAATTTCAGATGTTGGTTTGTGATACTTTCGAAGATATGTCATGTAGATGTTAGGGTTCCTGAATGCTCTTGAAATTAGTTTCAAACATGGCAGCTTGACACTTTTGCTATAACTTGTTTTCTAGGATATTTCAAACCTGTCGCTATAACTCTCTCCATGTCTACAACTCTCCCAGGAATAGAAATAATTATCCCCATGTCTACAACTCTCCCAGGAAAAATGATGCTCCGCACAAACTTGTGTTTCTCCTTAAGCACTTAGTTTTTTTGATGAAATAGATATTACTCTCAATTGCATGTCCCTTAATTTGTTCTAACTGCAAAAACAACTCAAACAAAATAAAGAAACACTCTTGAAGAAGTATGAACATGGTCACCAACAATGGAGGATAACCAATCTTTGTATCCAACATAAGCAGTAGTACATCTCCAACAATAGTCGAACATGGTTTGGTCGGTTTCAGCAAATCCAAGTCGATTCAATAAGAAACAGTTGATTCAACAAGAAGACATCAGTTGTGTTCGCATACCAACAACTTCAAGTATTCCCCCCTTGAGGGATCAATAAGTAGCAACAATAGTTCTCGTCGAAAATTTCATTCGATGGAAAACCCAGTCGAAACTCAATCATTGAATACTCAATCGAAACTCTAGTCGGATGTCATGTCAGGTTGATCCTCAGTCAACCACTTCCAAGGAAATCATCAGTAAGTAAGAGGAATGTTGTATGATTGTACAACCAATTATAGACAACGATATGAAGTCCTCAAACATCTAGTCAAATGATTCCACGACCATCCATCAATCCAACCACAATCTATCCTAATAGTTGGCACTGGTCCACAATTATGTCTTTCACGTCTCTTCTGCAAAGATCTGAAAGCATGATTTCCATTCCTTCGATTTTATGGTGAGGATGATGACAGGGCACATATTTTTGTGTTGGTTGATCAGAGGAAGTAGGCTCGAGGTCGGATTCACTTACAGGAGTAGAACAACCCGACATATCTGTTGGACATTGGATTCAACGCTTCCCGCGAGTTTCATGACATGGGTTAACCCTCTCTCGTGGATCCTAACTCTGGCAATTGTGGTGAAGATTAATGCCTACGGGTTTTGGTTTAACAACAATCATAGTTCAACAAATGGTATCAGAGTGATAGGACTCGAGTTCAAAATTTTCCCGACATGCGTTGGGGGGGAGATTGTTGGACATTGGGTTCAGCGCTTCCCGCGAGTTTCACGACATGGGTTAACCCCCTCTTGTGGATCCTAACTCTAGCAATTGTGAAAGAAATTAACGCCTAAGGGTTTTGGTTTAACGAAAATTGTAGTCCAACAATGTCATAGGTATGCTTAAATTCTTCCATGTGAGAAACATACAACTCATCAATCTATTTGGCACAATCAACAATAGGTTGGTCTTCTGAAAAACCAATCTGAACTCCACCTACAACAAATAAAACTTCCATGGTTGTAGCAAGGCCAGGGGTAGATAGGAAGGCAATAATAGCATCATATACAAGAACAATATTAATGAATGGAGACCATTGACAATTGATGATATCATTTAAGGTTTCAGTACTATTTTCAAACTTCAAGCTTCTATTCAACTTAATAGTTGTATTCTCTAGTTCCTTTCTTAAGGAAACAATTTCAGATTCTAGCTCTTCGTGATTTTCTTCATTTTTCTTCAATTGGATTCTCACCACTTGTTCCATCCTTGTTTCTTCTAATTGAACCTTTAGGTTCATGATAGTCTTTTCTGTTTCTTCAAGGCTTTGTGACATTTTGGCTTTTGAATCAGGATTCTCTTCTTCATATTTTTGCAGTTGCTCCTTTTGTTTCAAATTATTTTTCCTAAGCTTATTTATTTCGCTTAAGGCACACATGAGTTCTTCTTTTGAATCCATCATTTATTTCCCTTTATATTCATTAATATTTCTTTCTATGGCCATGAAAAAAGTTTATTCTCTTTCACTATTAGAGATACTTTCGTCGTTCTCCTCAAATGAGCTACTTTCCTCTTTGGAGTAAAGACTTCTCTTTTGCTTATGAAATTTTTTCTCCTTTTCACACTTACCCTTTTGATTAAGTTTTCTCTCTTTCTTAATGTTATGATCTTCTTCTTCATCACTACTTTCATTTTTCACATATGGACACTTAGCGACAAAATGTCTTATTTTTCCACAATTAAAGCATTTAAAAGGCATCTTACCTTTGTATTTTCTAGATCCATTTTTTAGTTTTTTCACAAAATGTGCTTCCTTTGCATCTAATTCATTGTTGTATCTATCACTTGATTTATGCTCTTTGTTCTTTGTATTCTTTGAGGCTTTGAAGGTTGTTTCTTTCTTTGATGGATTTTATTTCTCTATCATCATTTCATATGCCGTGAGGATCCCATGAAATTCATCCATTGTTAATGAATCAATATCCTTCATTTCTTCAATGGCGAAAATTTTGACATCAAATCTTAAGAGAAGTGACCTTAACACTTTTTGTACAATCATCGATTCTTCAACATTTTCACCAAGTCCTCTGAGGGTGTTGACAAGTTTATCCACATGGAGAAGATAGGTTGCAACATTTTCTTCGTCTTTCATTTCCAGTCTCTCAAACTGTCTTCTATGAGTTTGGAGATTTTCCTTCTTAACCTTGTCATCGCCTTCATAGATAATTTGAATCTTGTCCCAAATTTCTTTTGCTAATTCACATGCATCACCTTGACAAACTCAGATTTTGATATACCACAACATTATTTTCACTAGACTTCTTCTCGACTGCATCTAATGGTGTAGTTGTTGGGGTTGTATAACCAGCGACGACTGATTGTCAAATATCAAAACCAAGATCAATTAAATAGGTTTGCATCTATATGCTCCAAAAAGCATAGTTTGTTTTGTCAAACAATGGAGATTTGTTTGTGGAGATATCTTCTTGACCAGTCATGTGTGCTCATGAGATCTACCTTTACAGTGGTTAGACTATTTCTAAAGGAATTGTCTCTGATACCAATTGTTGAGCACACACTTATACTGAGAGGGGGTTGAATCGGTATAAAATATTTATTTTACATTTTCAAACATTCACCCACCATAATAAAACAATCACATATGAGATCTATTAATTGCAAAATATGGAACACAAGATTTACATGGAAATCCTTTCGGGAGAAAACCACAAAACTTCTCTTTGCAATTCTTAATAGGAACCAACCTACAGTTACAAATATTTATATGGACCAACCTACTAGAGAAACCAATCCCAACTGGTACAAATTCTGGTAGGCACCAACCTACTCTTACAGATCTTCGTAGACACCAATCTACTGGAGACACCAACCCTCGCCGCTAAACACCAACTTAGCAAGAGACACCAATCTCTTACAAATATTCGTAAACACCAATCTACTGGAGACACCAATCCCCATTGCTAAGCACCAACTTAGAAATAAATACCAATCTCTTACAAATCTTTGTAGACACCAATCTACAAGAGACACCAGTCCCCACCATTAAGCACCAATTTAACAAGAGACACCAATCTGTGGGTTGCATCAACCTTTACTGAGTCTGCTTGCTAGTTATTCCTTCACCATGTCTGCTCACTACTTCTTCTTTTACCAGGTTTACTCATTATTTCTTCCTTCACTAAGTCTGCTCACTATTTCTTCCTTTACTAAGTCTAACCAAAATTTGAATTTCCAAATGGCAACTTTGTCAAAGCCTGATGTTTTGGGCCTCTTCCCAAGAACGAACTTGTACAGCATGACACGTATCATATTTTGCAAATATGATTTTAAAATTTTCACTTATGTACTTCTATATGTCTCCCATGTTCTATGAAATTTTCATAAAGAGTCCCAGAAAAGAAGTTATAGTGAAAATGTCAAATTGATTTGTTTGAAACTTATCTCAGGACCATTTAGAATCCCTAACTTCCACAGAGAATATCTCAAAAAGTACAGTGAACCAACATATAATATTTTTAGCTGAGATACTTATGTATGTTTCCTCTGTTCCATAGAAATTTCACAGTCTGAAGAGTCCCATAAAAGAAGTTATAGTGAAAATGTCAAACTGACGTGTTTGAAATTGATTTCATGAGCATTTAGGAACCCTAACTTCCACAGATCATATCTCTAAAATTATAAGGAACCAACATCGGAAATTTTTACCACATGTACCCAGAGATCTCTCCTCCATCTTTGCAAAATTTCAAGGTATGAAACATCCCATAAAATAAGTTATAGAAAAAGTGTCAAGTTGTCTTGTTTGAAATTGGTTTCAAGAGCATCCAGGAACACTAACTTCCACAGGAAATATCTCTGAAAGTACAGTGAAATAGCATATGAAAGTTTTACCACATGTACACCAAGATCACTCCTCCATATCTACAAAATTTCAATATCTGAAACATCCCAAAAAACAAGTTATAGCGAAAGTTCCAAGCTGACCTGTTTGAAATTGATTTCAAGAGCATTCAGGAACCCTAACTTCCATAGGGAATATCTCTAAAATTATAGAAAACCAACATCTGAAATTTTTACCATATGTACACCATGATCTATCCTCTGTCTCTTCAAAATTTCAAAGTCTAAAACGTCCCAAAACATAAATTATCGAGACTATTACAAGATAACCTAACACTGATTTTGCAACTCTTCCTTTTTATAATGATATTCAATCTTTGCTCATCCATTTTTCACACACTCACTTTCTCTTAAAACTTTTTATACTTTTTCATAACCCTCCATGAAGAGACATGTCCATTAATAAAATAATTAATTTCCAATACCATGGGCAAATACCCCAAACCCGTGGGTTTGAAACCACCATTTCACTTTTTGTTTTTTCACATGCACCCCTTTTTAAATATACTTGTAAACATATATATATATATATATTGGAAATATTGTGTGTATTGTAATGTCGTAAAACATTTGACATCAATGACAATAATCCAAACATAAAGAGTTATGATACCAAATGTTATGTGTCGGAGATCTAAAAATACATTCACATACAATATATCTAAGGACAATATAGAAGAAATCTATTCGTTATTAATATCAAACCCTTAAGATAGAGAAACACCTTACAATTGACCCTTTTATGGAAGCAATCCACTCATGTTCACTTGCTTCTTCGAGGAGGCAACCTCATAATGAACTAAGCTCCAAATACAATGCTCTTCCACCATGTTTCATTGCATTTATTATACTTCATTATATAATATTATTTGTCTCCTAAGAACATTCTAGTGAAGGAACCTTCTTGTAAGCCTTCCTACATTTATTGTGTTCACACTATTACATAGGCTTTATTTACTAATGATGGCATTCATTACATAACAATACCTAACTTTTTATTTAATCTTATTCTCCTTGTGTACCTCCCTACGTACCCCATATTACCTCCCTAGGTATACCACATTGCCCCCCATTACACCCCTAGGGAGGATCCCAACATTACTATTGCTTAAATTGAAGATTGAGAATATCATTATTGAAAATATTGGAAAGGATTTTGAACTAAGAGTAGAAACCCCTAAGAAGAAGATGTCTCAATTTGTTGGACTGAATCTCAAATAGATCATGATTTTTATCATTTTGTGTACGTTGGAGTTTTCTTAATGGTAATAAGTGTAGTTGTAACATGTTTTCTTGATTGTATTATGTGCAGTTTCATTTGAGTTCATTTATCCCTCTTTCCTTTGTTCCTTCAGCATAACCATCAAGATTAAAGATCCTAAAAAATTTCAACAATTTAAAAAAATGTTGTTCAACTTAGTCCATATAAATTTTGTATCTTTTGCATTTCAAAAATGTTCTGATCATATGTTAAATCAACATAAGCTCCTTATTTTGATTTTCCAATTCATTGATTGTATCTTGATTTGATGTGGGTTGGATCTAAATTCTATTAATTATTGTCCATAAATTTAGTCCCTATGTTTTTTGCTTTGTTGACTTTTCGACAAACGTTTCTTTGTCTCACCACTAGTGTCTTCCCTCTGTCCATTGTGTACAACTCTCCCACGCATTGTTCCACTATGCCAATCTGCTTTGAAGGAAATATTAATAATCCCACTCTCAAGTGAAAAAAAATATACTATAGTCCCAAAAATGATAATTTATTGAAACCTATGAAACTGCCTTGAACCAAACGAGGTAATAGTTTGAACTTCTTTTTAAAACATAAACATATACCTCATTTTAAGGGACAAAGGCCAAATTGTTCAACATAGTATGGTTGTGATCTGGACCAATCTCTCTTTACCTGTCAGCAAATAGGGCCCAAACTGTTATGTACATCCTGAGGCTTCTTTATGACTATGATTTCATTTCTCTTTAGACCAGAATCATCCCTTTCCTTACACGGACTATGTAAGAAGTGATATTGCTTGTTAGCTTCTCTTTGTTGATGATTTAAATACTGTATCACCTAATCACACATGCACTCTCACAAACTTCAAGTGTTTCTATACAGGTCAGGTCTCTCACATTGAGGGTGTATTAACACGGCTCAAGGCTCGGGGCTCCACTCTCCCATGACAAGATTTCTTCTTCATAACTCTCCATGACTCTTTTCCATGACGACTAGGAGAGGGACACCATAAGTGGTGCACTCTAATTTGCACCTCAAATTGTCCAGGTGGTGTATGGAAGTGCTCATGTGACAGAGAGTTGTGTTGAGGTTGTTGTGAACTTGAATGTGGGGTTAATGAGTTTAAAATTCACACTAGTTTGATTCACTTCCCGAGCCTTCTCTTCCTCCCGTTCAATTTTTCTCGATCCTAATGGTTGCGCGTTCTCTCCACCCAGAAGTGGAGAGACCTTGCCCCGGTGGAGAGACCTTGCCCCTTCCCTTGCGATGTTCTTCTTCGTTACCTGTGTTAACTATTTCTTCTCTTTGTGAGAACGTTCCTGGTGGAGAGATTGGGATGTTTGGTGAAGATGTAGCCTTTTTTCCCTGCACTATCCTCTATTAAGTGTCTACTTACTTGTTCTTACACGTCATTTGTTTTGTCACGTTGTATAAGGAGTTTGTGAATGGTCTAGCAGTTCCCCGCCCTAGGATGAGAGCAATTGGTCTTTTTTTAATATGGATTTCAACCTTTGCCAAACCTACATAGGTAATTGGTGAGTTTTGTTTTTATGATATGGGATTTGGTCTTCATAGATTGCATTTTTCATTTTTAATGGCATTTTTAACTAGGGTAATCCTTATGTGGTTGTTGTTGCAGGGAAGATTGGAGGGTTTGGTTGTGGGGCCGCGAAGGGAGTTGGTTTTGAAGAACTCCTTGCATTATGTAGTAGGATTTCAATCCTACCAGCCAATTACCCTATGTTCTTATCGACACAATAAACTTGTGACCATGGAAAGTTGTAAGGCACTTCTTTTCTTGTTTGCTTACACGATTGTTATTGTTGTCTCCTATGTGTATCTTTTGTTAGTTTGCATTCTAGTAATCTATGGCTTGATTCCTTGTTTGATTGAGTAATCTTTTTGTTAATTCCATCCTTCCTTCCAAGGTCATATTTGCTAAGGTTTAATACTAGCATTAATGAGCAATCTTTGCTAGGCCTGGTTAATGGTGGGGTTAATGAGTCATATTTGCTAGGGTTTAATTTCAATAAGGTAGTCTTTTCTAGGATTAAACAAGGAAACGTTTCAGATTATGTCCTTTGTTAATGGATTCCTTGATTTGTCTCAAATTTTTACCATATTTGATATGGGCTAAGCTATTTATGATTGAAAATCCCCATGTTTTGAGATTTCCACAACGCCCACATAATAAATCCAAGAAATAATTTCTATAATTTGACAATGAATTAAAATTTCTACTTAAAACACCATCCTTTCATCATCTATGCACACAAAGGAAACCACATTTCCCCATAAGCCAACACACCAAATATTCTTCCCAATATCCAAATTTATCCTTTCATCATCTATGCACACAAAGGAAACCACATTTCCCCATAAGCCAACACACCAAATATTCTTCCCAATATCCAAAGTTTGCAAATTATCTTCTTTGCAAATGACCTTTATTTCTTGCATCTCCACGTTAATCATAGATTTGATGTGGTCCTCTAATGTTATGGTCCAAGAGTATACTTTCTTCCATTCTCTAAATATCTAAGAGTATTCTTCTTTTGAGTAATGGCTTGTATATTATGTGCAATTTCAACATGTTGGTTTGAGTAATATAGCAATGTTAGTTATTGTTGGTTTGGGTAATTCCAACATGGTTGGTTATTTTTGGTTTGAGAAATATAGCTATTGGATATTGTTGGTTTGTGTGATAAGCTTTTGAGATGAACATAGCAAAAGTAATTTTAATTTGTTTTGAGTAATATAACTTTTGGTTTGAGTAATTCTAGGTATTGGTTTGAATAATTCTAGCATGGTTGGCTATTGTTGGTTTGAATAATATAACTATTGGATATTGTTGATTTGAGTAATATGTATTTGAGAATCATAACAAAAGTAATTTGTATTTGGTTTGAGTAATATAACTATTTGCATATTGCATTTACAACCATTATGTAATTATACCATCCTAATTTATAAACTAGTAGAGTTGGGGGGAGAAATACCACCAGGTTAATATACTATATTACCATGAATATGAATATAGATTGATCTCACAGGGACTAGATTCAAATTGAGCTCATAGGGACTTAATTTAGATTGAGCTCATAGTGACATTGTTTGCTTCTCTCCAACAACATTGTCAATTCTCATACGAAATTTTTGAAGAGTCTATTGATCTTCCTGTTATCCCAATTGTAAATGTGTTGAACCTGCACAGAATAGATCTAGCTAGAAAATACTACACACATTTGCAGAGAGAAATTGAGAAAGAAGAAGCAAGATAGAAAGAATGGAAGAATTCTCATTAACCGTATTCCACACTCAAAGAGTGAA
>SNQJ01S0015018.1:85398-106972 GCA_010110895.2 Picea sitchensis | reverse complement strand
TTTACAAGACAAAGGGTTCAAGAAAGGTACTGTTGACAACAATCTCTACATTAAGTCTGAAGGTGATAACTTACTAGTTGTTTTGGTTTATGTAGATGATATTATTTTTGGTTGTACTAATGAATCATCTATCTAGTGGTTTGCTAAATCTATGCAAACAGAGTTTGAGATGTCCATGATAGGAGAACTGTCATATTTTCTTGGTTTACAAGTAAATCATAGTTCTACAGGAATATTTATCTCTCAAGAAAAATATTTGAAAGAGATGTTGAAGAAATTTTAGATGGAGGATTCCTCTCCTGTTAGTACACCTATGGTTGTTGGTTGCAAGCTTAGTAAATATGATATGTCACCCGATGTTGATCAAAGTACATACCAATCAATGATAGGCAGTCTTCTGTACATCACAGCATCCCATCCTGATATAATGCAAGTTGTTGGAATGGTAGGTCATTATCAGTCAGCTCCTAAACAAAGTCACTTGGTAGCTGTCACAAGGATATTCAAATACTTGAAGGGAACAATGACTTATGGTCTGTGGTATCCCAGAAATCAGAATTTTCAGTAAACTACTTATTCAGATGCAGATTGGGAAAATTGTGTGGATGAGAGAAAGATCACCAGTGGAGGTGCCTTCTTCCTGGGTGACTCGTTGGTAGCATGGATTAGTAAGAAGCAGGGATCTATTTCCTTATCAACTACATAAGCAGAGTACATTGTTGTTGCTACTTGCTGCACTCAAATTTTATGGATGATACAAACTCTTGCAGATTTGAAGGTAACCTACACTGATCCCATTCCACTTCACTGTGATAACACCAGTGCCATCAGTCTCTCTAAGAATCCTGTACTTCATTCAAAATCTAAGCACATACCAATAAAATACCATTTTCTCAGAGAACAAGTTACAAACAGAATTGTTCAGCTGAATTATATTCCTTCCACAGAATAGATAGTTGATATCTTTACTAAACCATTAGCAGCGACCCCTTTTGGATATCTTCGTCAAAAGTTGGGGGTTAAAAATTATTTTGTCTAATCTATTCACGTGATCAGGGGGAGTACTTATTGAATATATTTTGTATTTCTAAGTTGCTCATAGTTGAAAGGGGGAGTATGTACTGCAACAGCTCAGGGGGAGCATGTTACTTCTTTGACATTGATGTCAAAGGGGGAGAAAGTGTAGTGGTAAGGATGCTATGAGTAGTGTCTTCAAGGTTTCCATCAATTCCAAAGGGGGAGATTGTTGGCATATTTATTACGGGCAGACAGAAGGCAGAGTATTTGTTTTTCATTGATGGCAAGCTCAGCTCGACGATGACGAAAAAGAGAAAGTGGAAAGACCAACAACACAATGATGATCACATGGCAAGATCAGATGTGTAAACTCCATTTTAGAGTTTCGGATACCAGGAGTTGGAGGAGTTAAGGAAGCAACTCATGGAAGAAAAACGTGAAATGTGAAACCACGACTTAATATCCATTTTGGAGTTTCGGATACTGGGAGTTGGAGGTGTCAAGGACACTCATGACAAGAATGATGAAATCGTGAAATGCGAAACCACAAATTAATCTCCATTTCGGAGTTTCGGATACTGGGAGTTGGAGGTGTCAAGGACACTCACGACAAGAATGATGAAATCGTGAAATGTGAAAGATCAAAGCATGTCAAAGACTCCATTTCGAAGTTTCACAGATTGGGAAATCAAAGATCAAAGGAACTTTAACCTTTGAAGTAGCGAATCCCGAAATCCCGAAACAGACACATCAACAAAGACTCCATTTCAGAGTTTTGTAGACCGAGAAATCAAAGATCAAAGGAACTTTAACCTTTGAAGTAGCGAACCTTGAAATCCCAAAACAGACACATCAACAAACCACGTCAACAAACCACATCAACTAAGGACACGTGGCACAATCAGGTAATGACAAGTGTCAAGTTGATTCAACATTTCAGGCACATGTAAGTCACAAATCGGAGTGACACATTGCAGCTATTCGACACGTGTTAATCCACGTGTGACGTCAGCAGGTTTATGTCACATCATAACTTTCTATTTTGGGGTTTTACATAGCAAGAAGAAACTCCACCATCATGAAGTCTCGAACTCCAAAATGTTGAAAGGGACTATTGTGAGTCTCGAAAACCTAAAAGGAAAAACTCTGAAATCCCGTCAATTGTCCATGTCAGTGGGTTATGTGAACTGTCCGATCACTTCAGAGATTTTGTGATCATGAATTTTATAATGTTGGAGTCACGATGACTCAAAGGGAAAAATGATGAAATCCCATCATCCGTTCGATTAAGAAAAGAAGGGATCCGATTATGAAGTTTTGTGGACTGTTGATCTGGCTCCATTTCGGGGATTGCAACTTGGAGTGTCGAGACTCTTCACCACAGGAATGCCAAAATGCGGAAATACCGAAATGAGAAATGGTGAAATCAATGCGAGACCCTGTGCTTGTAATCAACGGTGTTGGATACTTGGAAATCTGATCGAAGGGCTACTGTTGCTATTCACGATTAATTTCTCAGCTACGATTCAGTGAGCAGAACCGAATCATGGTTCTTGGACGGTTGGTGTTTCAGTTGCTGAAGCATTGTTATAGGGATTTGAGGGGTAACTGAAGGGGTTGTAGTGTATAAAAGAAACATGCAGTGACTGTGCGTGGTTGGTTGTTCTGAATGAAAAATGAGTTGAACTATAAGAAAGGGAAAATTACAGTATGCGCAGTGTGAGACCGATAGTATGCGCAGTGTGAGATAAAACTCAGAGATGAGTAACATATGAGGAATAGACAGAAGCAAGAGAAGAATTACATAACAGCCTGAAGAAGAGCATAATTGCAGAACAGAGAGAGGAAGAGAAGAATTGCAGAATAGTTAGAAGCAGACCAGATTTACAGAATAGAGAAGAAGTGGTAAGAATCTATTTATCTGTGTTGTTGGTTATTCAATCATTTATTTATAATAAGGGTGGTAGGGAGGTGATAGGGAGGACTTTGGTCCTCTGATGTTCGAGTTGGTGCTTGAATATTGGGAGTTGTAGCTTCCATCTATTTGTGGCTTGAAAACAGGGTGGCAGGGTGGTGCTCAGAAAAACACAGAGTTTTCTGTATACAAGTTGGTGCTTGTATAAATCCAGTTGGTGCTAGAATATTTAGGGAGTTGGTGCTTCCTTCTAGTGGGCGCTAGAGAAACCAAAGAGCTGGTGCTCTCAACAAGTTGGAGCTTGTAAAACAGAGGTAGTAGCCTCACTTTGAGTTGGTGCTCAAACATAGATGATGTATAGAACTTAAAAGACTGCCTATCATTTTGAAGAAGAAGAGGTTTTCTCCCTTTATGGGTTTCCTCGTGAAAATTTGTCCTTGTTTATATCTTATGTGTGATTGATGCTCATTATTTATGTTTTTCATATTATGTATAATATTGACGGTCACTTGATGAAATATTAAAAATGGCTTAATAGACTTAATATTGTTTAAGCACAGTAATAACTGATTCACCCCCCCCTCTCAGTTGCCTTAGTAATTTCAAAAAATATTTCTATCTTCAAATTCAAACCCTTGTGGTTGTTCTATATACACTTATTCTTCAATAACACCATTTAAGAATGTTGTTTTCACATCCATTTGGTGTAACTTCCACTTCATCTTGGCTGCAAGAGATATAATCGTTCTGATAGAAGTGTATCTAGCTACAAGAGAAAATGTCTCTTCATAATTAATGCCTTCTTTTTGGGAAAATCCATGAGCTACAAACATTTCTTTATGCTTTTCAATAATTCTATTTGCAACATGTTTTATCTTTCATAACCATTTGGAAGATACCACATCTTTGTTCTTCGATCTGGGAACTATTTCCCATACATCATTCGTTATAATGGATTGGTATTCTTTTGTCATGGGATCCACCCATTCCTTCTTCTATATGGATTCTTAAAACCAAGTAGGTTCATATTCTATGAGATCACACATCAAGGCCATATAGTTGGAGAATGTCTTAGGTTTCTTTCTTTGTCTCATGGTTCCATAAGGGGCACCATAATTCTCTCCATATTGAATAAGGTCCCTTGCCCAAGCTGGATTTCTCTTGTGAGAGATATTCATTTGCATAGGTTCTTTAGATTCTGTCATATCATGATATTCTAGAACCTCATCATCAGGGGTACCTATGACTTCCCTCACTAGTTCTACAACTTTGGGAGCTACAGGTTCTTCTTCGTATACTTCTTCAAGTTGACATCTCCTTGATTTCTTGAGTGTTGCATCTTCATCAAAGGTTACATCTCTGCTGATCTCAATATGATGGTAATATGGTATGTAAATCCAAAAGGCCTTTGAGACCTCACAGTATCCAACAAATATTCCCTTCTTTCCTGAAGGGTCTAGCTTAGTTCTCCTTTCTTTCGGAATGTGTACAAACACTAGAAAACCAAATATCTTGAGCTGGCTTACTTCTTCCTTATTTTCGGAGAACATTTATTCGAGGGTTTTGAATCCAAGTGCACTATGGGATAATATTTTTTGGACATAAACTAATGTTCTTTCTACTTCATCCCATAAGTGCATTGGAAGATCTTGATTGTGGATCATAGTCTTCACTGCTTCCATTAATCTTCTATTCTTTCTTTCTGCTACACCATTTTGTTGAGGATTATAGGGAATGGTGAGCTCCCTCTTAATCCTAGTATCTCTGCAAAATATTACAAATTATTTTGAGGTGTATTCTCCTCCATTATCTGACCTAGGTATCTTGATTTTTCTTTCAAAGAGATTTTTTATCAGGGCTTTGAATTCCTTGAATTTTCCAAATACTTAATCTTTTGATTTCAAGAAATAAACCCAATTCTTTTGAGAATAATCATCAATAAATGACACATAGTATACATACCCACTAAGAGAGGTTGATGGAATTGGGCCACATACATCTGAGTGGATGAGCTCCAAGATTCCTTCTGATTTATTGTCACTCTTAGGGAAAGGATTCTTTTTGTTATTTCCTTGTGCACATCCCTTGCACACACCTTCATGATCAACCTTGAATTATGGAAGACCTATAACTACCTTGCTTACATATGGTAAGGATTTGTAGTTTGTGTGAGCTATTATTCTATGCCAAATTTCACATGGACTCTCAATGGAGTGAGTCAAGGCTTCATCTAAGTGATCTTTTAGCTTATACAAGCCACCTTCTTCTGTTCCAATGACAATTACATATTCTATTGTTTTTCCTTTAGGCCACATAAGAACTTCACCATCTATGAATGAAACCATGAAGCATTTATTATCTAAATCTGAGATAGAAAGTAATTTTTTTGTCAAACCTGGTACATATAGTACATCCTTCATTTTCATCGGGGTCCCTTAATCAAGTTTGTAAGTGGATTCTCCCACTCCTCTTATAGGGTATTGGTAATCATCTCCTAGTGTAATTTTTCGGGGAAAGTTCTTTTCTATAAGGCTAGAGAGAATGTCTCTCTAACCTGTCATGTGCTTAGAGGCACCATTTTCTATGATCCAAGTATCCTCTCTAGGTGTCAAAGTTCTTGAGAGGGCAAAAAATAAGACATAGTCTTCAATCTCTTCTTTTGTAGACTTCGTGGGTGGCTCATCATCTTCAACTGCATGGCCATGATGTATTTTTTTGTTTCTCTTATTGTATTCTTCCATTATGGTAGGAAAATTCTTAGAAATATGTCCCATCTTATCACAATGATAAAATTGATAAGAGGAGAAATTTTTTTCTCTTTTTTGAGCCTTCTAATATTTCTGGAATCTCCTTGGAGGATGAGATTATTTATGGAAGTGGGTGAATATCTTTGGGGAGTGAGATTCCTTATGGGGATGTGTCTCCTTTTGGAAATGAGACATTTAGTTTCCTCCTTTAGCATGAGCAGCTAGGTCTTGGTATTCATACCTTAATAATACTACTTCTTGGTTAGCTACTCTTGCTTCTTCTTCAACACATTCTTCCCAAAGACTGTCAAATTGTAGTTTTTCCTTTCTAGCTCAAGTAGTTTGGATGAAGGCATCCGAAGGTATTGTGAGACCATTTAGAGTTGTCATGATGAGTTCATATTCATTCAAGCTATATCCAATTTCTTCTAACTATTCTTTGAAATGATTAATCTTAGAGAAATAGTCTTGAACAATTTCTCCTTTCTCATGCTATTTGTATTCTTGAGTTGAGTTCTCAAGTTCATCTTTCAGTTAATGTTATTTCCTTCATACATTCTGGTTAGGGCATCAAACATTTATTTTGGAGTATTCTTTTTATAAACTTGATGGATCAAGTGATATTTAATAGAGTATGCAATGATTCTTTTGGCCCTAACCATATCCTTCTTGTAATTTTCTTTAGTTGCATCATCTTCGAGTTCTGGTACATTTTCCTTTATGAATTCTGTAAGGTCATTCTCTTCAAGAATGAGTGAAATCCTATACTTCTAGGCATGTAATTTTTCCATACCTTCTAACTTGTCAAAAAGATTGGTGCTTGCAAACATCTTGACCTGGAGCTAGGAAAATGACCAAAAATTGAATCAGAACTTACCAAGAGGTGCATTGGGCTAAGGTGAGTAGGCTGGTGCAGTCTGTTTTCAGAAAATCACTTTACCCCTTGAAATTGGACCTGCACAAATATGGATTGGTAGTTCTCGTACTAGTTCTGGTTTCCTGGTTTTCTTGTTTGCTAGTACCATTCAAAACTAGGTTTTCAGTTTCTAGAGGCTCTAGCCACTAAAAAGGTGTGCTCGAGTTGCCTAGTGATGCACTAGGCTAGGGAACACTTCCCTATATGATTTTTAGGATGAAATTCTCTTCCAATACAAATCCCTAATTTTCTTGTACAAAAGTAGTGATGTTTTTGGTTACCTAGTGAAATGTGCTCTATTTAGTTAAGCTCTGAAACCATGCTAAATTTAGAGTTGTTATTAAGTTATTTTCAACTTACTAGAAAATAATAGCATAAGTAGGATCACTAAAAGAAAAAAAATCACAAGGTACACATCATTTTATCCTTGGAAACCCTCATGGGGGAGAAAACCCAACAAAAAATTCCTCAATAATAGATTTCCAATACAATGCCAAGACTAAAGACAAAAACACTAGAGAATATCCAACACTGAGCAATATGTGTCTCTCTCCTTCTTCTTGCAACTACAACTACCTCCAAAATTTGCGCACTAGATGAGTGACTGAGTGAGTGAGTGAATGAGGTGCCCTCCTCTCTTATTTATACTAGTTGAGGAGCATTAGGGTTGTGTGTCTTAATCAGGAAGGGTTGACTTCTTCCAATAGTAGTTAAAACTTCCCTAGATGATTTTTTGGCTGAAATTCTCTTCCAATAAAAATCCCTAATTTTCTTGTATGGAAACACAGACGTTTTTGGTTACCCTATGAAAGTTGCTCTATTTATTTCATCTCTAATTCCATGTTAAATTTAGATTTGTTACTAAGTTATTTTCAATTTACTAGACATTAATAGCATAAGCAAGATCACTGAAAGAAACAAAATCACAAGGTACACAACATTTTATCCTGGGAAACCCTCATGGGGGAGAAAAACTATCAAAAATGTCCTTAATAATAGATTGCCAATACAATTCCAAGACTAAAGAACAAAACACTAGAGAATATCCAAAATTGAGCAATGTTCTTCTCTCTCCTTCTTATTGCAACTGCATCTACCTCCAAAACTTGCACACTAGATGAGTGACTAAGTAAGTGAGTGAATGAGGCACCATCCTCTCTTATTTATACTAGCTGAGGAGTGCTAGGGTTGTGTCTCTTCATCAGGTAGGGCTGACATCTTGCAATATTGGTTAAAACCACTTTAATAAGCCCTAGGATCTAACTTATCAAATAACACCATGTAAGTATGGTTTGACCAATCCACAAAAGGGGATTTGGTTATACATAAGTATCAGCATGATCAATCCACAAAAGGGGATTGAGCTACATGATAATAACTCAATTATAATTAGAATATTCTTCACAGTTACAATATTTCAACATCTATCACATCTCTTCTCAGAGATAAGATTCCACCATTCTAGTGAGTTCATTCCCTCTAAATTTTTACAGTTTTTGTATATTCCTTTCATTAATAATTTTTTTTCATTACTACATCTATGTGTTTATTGCAACATCTCTTTATATTTCCTTTTTATATCTCTACCTTCATTTCATTCTCAAAATAATCAAGAGCAACATTAAGTAAGAATGCATTGTTGTGCACACTAAATACATGATATTGCAGAGTGTGGAACTAGAACTATCCAGTAAACAATGGTTCATGGGTGTGCGCACTAAAGTTTTGGGAATGTGCAAAATAAATTTGTGGTGCATGTGTATTACTGATACATAGTTTACATGTTAAAAAATTTCATCGAGCATCGGTGTGTGTTGAATACCAGTGCACTCAAGGGATTTGAAAGAAAGGATTATGACAAGATGGTGTAGATTTTTCATGAATTTTTCTCATGTAATCACCTAAGAAATCTTAATGTATGTACATTTTGTAGAATTATAAACAATTAGAGAAGGACAAAATCAATACAGAATGTCAAAATCATGGAATATGCTAGAGGAATTACAGTCCTAATGATGAATTCATGGATTTGTATGTCGGTTTGGGTGTTGATGGTCAAAAATCCAAGGAGCGCATGAACTTGGTAGAAACCATAAAAGGATTACAAACAAATGTTTGAAGTTATAAACCTGATAATGTAAGACTTATGAGAGCCAATGAGCAACAAGATTACTTCGATGTCAAATTGATGCAAAGATTAGATATAATAGAAAATAAAATGGATAAGGAAACAAATTCAAGTAGGTCAAGAAGTCACAGGGATCATGATGAGAAAAAAAAAAGAGCAAGAAGTATTGATAGGAATCATCACCACTCACCAAAGCATTAATTTAGGAAAGGGCATAGTAGCTCAAGTTCATCTCCTGTTAGGAAGCATAAGAGAAGGATTGGGGTGGATGAGCTATAGGGAGAAATTAATAATATCAATCCTCCTACCTTTGATGGTGAACACAAGAAGGATGAAGATTTGGAGACCTAGCTACTGGTGTTGTGAGAAATTTCACCCTTATGACAAGTTCAAATCCCCCTACCTAGGTTTTCTTTGGTCTAGGATATAATATAACAAGTGGACACTAACATCCCTCTTTATTATCTATTTATTCATAGAATTTAAGGAGAAGGAGAAAATAAATGAGATCTAACCTTTTTATTGTAGGTTGTCCTCACTGCTCCAATGTCGGATTCAATCCAAGCTCTTGAATGCATAAGCCACTCTTGGAACCTTCCTGCAAAAAGTAAGACAAACCTTCTCTCCTACTTGTGCAACATTAGATAAAAAAATAATCTAATTAAGCTAACAAGTATAAACATTCATGCATTAACTTGAGCAAGACAATAATGAGGAAATATGTTGAGTTGTATTAATGAAAGAAACATTGGATAGTTACAACCATGCTGATGTGATGCAAGCTTTCCTCCATAATTCTCTTTTCCAGCCCCTTTATACACCTCCTTATGGTAACAATAATTATTCTAAACTCTCTAGCCTGCCAAGCCTTTCTTCTCTTGAATGTCTCAAGAATAGAGGTTTCATACTCTCAATACTCTTTCCTCAAGCCCTTGAATGGCCTTGCTTATATAGAAAATTGGGAGGTTTAACAACCATATAAAATAAAGGTAATCGTTAATATCTTCACTCCTTAGGTTAGGATTTAGTACCCAAAATGGAAGGAATATGGATGACTTGAGCTCCCGAGTCATCCCTCGACCATAACCACTCAAGAGCATTTTTGGATTTTCCCATAGTAAAAGGTAGTTTATCTCAAGAAAATTAATGTTCCCCCCAAAATGGCCACAAAGAATTACTAACACTCCCACATAGTGGACTAGGGAGCATTAATGCTCCCCATACATGGGAAGGGGGGCGTTAGTGCTCAAACAAGGATTAAAAATCAAGGTAAAAAGTGGGGTTTAAATCTTCAAATGATGGGGTTTCTTCATCAATTTTACCAGGGAACATGATAGACACTTCCAGATGATGATAGGGTGTATTTAGGCCTCCACGTGATGGGTTTTCTCCCCCAATTTGTCTAGGGAAGATGAAAAACACTTCCACATGATGATAGAGTTGCGACATTCAATTACGACACTTAGTATAATATAAGTGCGACACTTAGGAATGTGGCAAATCAACACCTACATTAGTGATACATAAGTGAGACAATTAGTAAAATACAATACATAAGTGTGCCTCTTAGTAGTGTGGAAATTTGATGTGTAACAGTTGGGTATGAGGAAGTACTTACAGTTGCATAATTATTATGCACATGCAGAAGGGAGAATTTCCATCTATCTTCTAAAAGGAAAATCATAAATGTGGTGGGATCATTTTGTGCAATTGCAACACATTGATAACAAGAAGGTTACTTGGAGGGAGTTCAAGAGGTATTTCCAAAACAAATATTTAACCAAGTGATACTATGAAAATAAAATGGAGTTCTTCGAACTCAAGATTAGGAGTATGACGATAGATGAGTATGAAAGGGGATTCTTAGAGTTGTTGAGATATGTCGCATTTATCAAGGATGAGCAAGTTAAAATTCATAGGTACCTAAGTGGGTTTCCCTCATTTATCATTGACAAGATATAGTATAATGATCCCAAGACATTGGAGGAAACTATAAGGTGCACTAAGCGTATTTATAAACACCAAAGGGGAAGACTAAATTTCCAAAAGTCTTGGGAGGACAAGATGAAAAGTGAGGTGGAATAGAGGAAGAAGGGGACTAAGCAACCATGTTTTAGAAATACTGCACAAAGAAAACCAACTTTCAAGGAGCCTAGAATGTTGGAGATAGTGGGGAAAAAGCTATGGCATAAATATATTCAATATTAGAGTTGTTGTGGAGATCATATACATAGAGATTTCCCTCAAAGAGGTGATGAGTCGAGGAATACACACAATGTAATGCAAGCTACGATAGTTGAGGACATGGGATGAAATGTGCCAAGAATTTACGTAGCCCTGGATAATAAGAAAGTTGAGTTTCAGTTGCACATGATCGAGGTGTAAGGTAAGATTAATGATCAACCTATTTCTATTTTAATTGACTCAGGAACTAGTCATAGTTATCTAGATCCTAATATGGTGGAAAAATTCTATTTTCCAAGAAGCAAGCTTGGAAAACCTTGGTTGGTGCAATTATGTACAGGGAAAAAAAGGAAATTAATGAGATGGTTAAGGCATGTTTAATGGAGATAAATGGACTATGCAAAAAGGTTGATTTTAATATCATACCTTTGGAATCGTATCATTTCCTCATTAGTATGGATTGGTTGGAATTCCAAGGGCTATAACTATCAAAGAAATTTCATCCTTGCAATTGATGAAAAGCTACATGAAGGGATGTCAAGTATCTGCATCTCACATGGAAGAGACACCTAAGGATAAAATGCCAAGTGTTGAAGATTGTGCATTACTGAAATATTTTTAGGATGTATTTAAAGAGACTTTGTGATTTCTACCGAAAAGAGATATACATTTCCCTATAACTATGATGTTGGGAGAAACACCTGTATCTGAGACTACTTATAGGATGAGTACACTAGAATTGAAGGAGTTGCAAATGAAACTTGAAGAGATTATGAAGAGGGGGTATATACGCCCAAGTGTGTCACCTTGGGGAGCCCCACTATTGTTCATGAAGAAGAATATGGTACGTTGAGACTTTGTATCGACTTCAAGCAGTTGAACAAGGTAATAGTAAATAAAAAGTATCCTTTTCCAAGGATAGTTGGCCTCTTTGATTAGCTGCGGGGCATGCAGATATTTTCAAAGATTGATCTCAAATATAGATATCACCAAGTGAGAATTAAGGAAGAAGACATCATTAAGACGCCATTTAGAACGAGGAAAAAAAATTATGATTTCATAGTGGTTCCATTTGGATTGTGAAATGCACCAGTTGTCTTCATGTGTTTGATGAATGGAGTTTTCAGAAGTTATTTGGATACTTTTTTCATTGTATTTCTAGATGACATACTTATTTACTCAAAGTATGAAGAGGAGCACGAGCAACACTTGAGAATGGTACTGCAAGTATTGATGGAGCATCAACTTTATGTGAAGTTGAGAAAGTGCTCATTTTATTAGCAACATATTCATTATTTAGGTCATATTATTTCCAAGGAAGGAATAGTTGTGGATACAGAAAAGATAAAATGCATTGAGGAGTGCCCGACAACAAGAAATGTCGTAGAGGTGAGATCCTTTATGGGACTTATGGGTTATTACAAAACATTTATTGAAGGATTCTCACATATTTCGCATCCAATTACATATTTTCAAAAGAAAGGTACATGATTTGAATGGACTCCAGATTGTGCAAGGAATTTTCAACACTTGAAGAGTTTGTTGACAAGTGCACCAATTTTGAGAATTGTTGATCCTGATGTAGACTTTGTTGTGTGCATGGATGCATGAAAGGAAGGGATCGATGGAGTCCTTAGTTAGAATGGGCATGTGGTATGCTAGGAATCAAGAAATTCAAAAGAGCATTAAGGGCTCTATGGTACTCATGACTTAGAATTGGAATCCATAGTGCATGCCTTGAATATGTGGTGGAATTATCTTATGAGTAAAATATTTGAGCCGAGGACATACCATAGTGGTATGAAGTATCTGTTTGGACAACCAAGTTTGAATGATAGAAAAATAAGGTGGTTAGAATTCCTCAATGAGTATAACTTTGACATAAATCATATCAGAGGAAAATATAACAAGATGGTTGACACGATTAGTAGGAGGGTGCATGAGATGCATGCAACAACCATTAGCATGTACAAATGCGATTTTCGTGAAAGAATTTTAGAAATTTCCAAATCAAATTAGTGTTATGTGGACATAAAGGAATCTTTATAGCAAGGTATGTCACAACAAAATTTGGAAGGTTATGAGCTAAGAGAGGATGTGATCCTCATGTGTAGGCACAGATTCTATGTGCCAAATGATCAGGAATTGAAATTCCTAATATTGTCATATATGAATAATGTTCCTTATGCAGAAGATCTAGGTTATCATAATACAATTTTTGCAATGAAAATGTAATACTTTTGGCCATGTATGAAAAAGGAAGTTGTTGATTTTATTTCTAGATGTATCGAATGTCAGAAGGTCAAGGTTGAGCACAAAAATCTTGTTGGTTTGCTACAACCTTTGTCCATTCCTGACTGGAAGTGGGAAGTTGTGACCATGGAATTCATAACAAATTTTCCTAGGAATGTTAAGAAACATGATTTTATTATGGTGGTGGTGGAAAAACTTACTGAGATTTACATATGAGAAATTTCCACACTGCAAGGTGTACCTAAGACAATTGTGTCTGACAAAGATTCCAAGTTCACCTTCAACTTTTGGAAATGGATATTCAAAGGATTTGGGAAAAATCTCAACTTTAGCAAAACATATCATCCCGAGACAGATGGATAGACAAAGAGGGTAAATCTGGTGATTGAATATATGCTCAGAATGTATGTGATGGATAAGCCATCAAAATTGGAAGACTACCTTCACATGGTAGAGTTTTCCTACAAAAATGGGTATGAGGAATCTTTAAATATGTTCCCATTTGAAGCACTTGATGGTATAAAGTGAAACATGCCAATGAGTTGGGACAATCCAGCAGACCACATAGTATTTTGGCCATATTTTCTCTGGGAAATGGAGGAGCAGGTGGTAAAGATAAGGTAGAATTTAAAGGTTGCCTAATAAATGAATAAAAGATATGAAGATAAAGGGAAAACCTAAAGATAGTTTAAAGTAGGTAACCATGTGTTCTTGAAAGTTAAAGTCAATCCCAGTTCCCTGATTTTGTGGAAGTTCTCTAAGTTTGAAGCATACTACTTTGGGCCTTTTGAGATCCTAGAGAGGATTGGTCATGTCGCATATGTTCTTACCTACATCCTTTTTTATTCATAATGTTTTACATATATCATTGCTTAAGAAGTATGTACCTAATGCTAATCATATTATTGATTGGAATGTGATTTAGGTGGATCTAGAAGGCGATTTTCAAGTGCGATCGGTTTGCATATTGGATCGAAAAATAAAAATGATCTGGAATTGATTCATGGAGCTGGTAAAGGTCCAATAGACTTGGTACAGTCCTGAGGATGAAAATTGGGAGTGCGAGGATTCTATGCGGGTAGAGTATCCTCATCTCTTTGAATATTTTTGAAATTTTGTATGTACATGTGTATATGATGCACTAAAGACAGTGTATAAATAAGGGGGAGGGGAATGTAATGTCCCTAATCTAGAAACTTTGTAATTGTACATATAGGCTGGTGAACCATTGGTACCAATTGTAAATTTAAATTTACATATAGGCTGGTGACCTGTTGGCACATATTTTATGTTTTGTGTGCACATGGATAAGTGCATGGAGAATTGTTATCAAGGAAAGGGTGCACACATTTCATAGTTTTTTGCGCATCTAAGCAAGTGTGCATGATTTCAAATCAAATAAAGGGTGTACAAATTTCACATTTTTATGTGCACTTGGGTAAGTGCATGAGAATGAATTGGGAGTGCGCATCAAGATGATTTTTTTGTGTGTGTGTGGATGTATATGTATTAAGGCCAGAGAGTCTGTGTGATTATGAGGTTGGTGAGATGGAACACATATAATCCATTGTGCCTATCCATGTAAAGTGTGATCATACTCAAGATATTAATATAATATTACATCGTTGCATGTAGATAGACTCTGATGAAAATAGATGGGAGGATAACTCAACCGGAAAAGGGAAAGGGGGAGAAAGACTTAAGTCTCAGAGAATATTTTATAATATTTCTGGAAATGTGTAAGTTATGGATAATTATTTTATCCTAAGTTCCTGAGGGTAGGGAGCGAGTCACCAAGTGGATTAATCTACTTCTGAATTTGACAAGTGTCTATTTGAAGCAATGCAATACATATTGTTAGCCTTAGTGTATTTTGGGGTTTATTAACTTTTCTCATGAGAAGAAGGGGGTCAGTCTAGTGAGAAAGGAAAAATATTACCTTATCTGTAGTGAGAAGTTTGTAAGGGGGTTTTTATGTATTGTAATCAGAGTTTTATTGTTGAATAAGTGGGTTGTCAGGATTGTGAGCAGTCTCTCTAGGTGAGAGATTTGTTGGTGAAGAAGCGAATTGTCAGGCTTGTGAGCATACTTTCTAGATGAGTGTTTTGTGGAGAATTGTTCCCTTGTGTGCTAGGAATTAGTCGCAGAGCTTAGATACTTCCCTTTTGGCCTTAAAAAGGAAGTGGGGCAACTAAGGGGCTGTTGATAAGAGAAGGAGCACACTTCCTTGGGTGTCCTTGGGTGTGATAGGTGCATGGGGAATGAGAGACTGTAGGATAGTTGCAGTAGCAGGCACCTTGGATTGAAAAATTATGTTGATAATTGGCCCTTATCATGTCATTGGGAACCCTTTATGTCCTAGTGGAGCTAAGCCCCAGCTCGTGGGTGACTTATTGTTGAAATATTATGAGAAATAGGGTCTATGGTTGGGAGGAATGCCTGATTTCTTTGCAAATTTGGTGAATTTAATAAATAATAAGTGTTTTTTATGTTCCTATATCATTTACTATGTGCTTATTTATCTATGTTTGACATGGGTTAATTATTGTATGTTTTCGCATATAAGTAATTATTGTTATTATGTATTATGTTTCTTACACATGTAAGTGTGGTGTCGGCAGTCATTATTTTAGTTGTGTCTGAGTATGATTGTTATTGATAGTTTTTCCCGTTAATTTATCCTTTGATATTGGTCATGATTCTATGAGGAAAGGATTAAATGGTATGGTTCAAAAGAAAGTATCATGTGTGTAGAGGAGACTAGAACTCTTGTGTGCATACAAGGAAATAAACCCTGCACACCAGGAGATCAAAATTGGTTTGTGACACATGATGGTTGTGCACACGGTAATGATGTGTGATCACTATACTCATGCACAATGTTTTTTAATTACTTTCATTTTTAAATTTGTGTTAAAATGGATAAATTTAGTGTGGCGTGACTCAGCTTGAGGTCGTGCGCGTTACTTCAAGTGATACTGCGTAGACTAAGGTTTAGTATAGAATCTACGTAGTGGATTTTCAGAGTAGCATTGTTCACTAGTATGCTGGGTGATGTTACATTATGTTGATTCAGAGCTACAAAAGTTGATATTGTGTGATTTAGCCTAGCCTGGGAGGTTGGGGATGTTACAACACCAAGGCCCATAAACCACCTTAACACAAATCCTTTCAAGGTAGCAGGGAAAAAAATTAACTTCCGAGCATTTGAAGTATAGTCATAACTCCGACACAAAACACCAAATTCAAAAAGGAAGGTATTTAATCCTTATTGGCCAGACCATGAAAGTTTGAAAGAGAAGAGAGAGGAATATTTTTCATTGGTGCTTGTTCATGAATGTCCCCAATAGGGAATTCAAAGGTGGAGACTGTGTTTTCTGCATTTTCATTTTCTATATGATTCTTCCACAAAATGCAGAGTCTTTTCCATTATACTTTGGGGATATCCTCTAATTATGGGGAATATTCTATTAATTGCTCAGGGTGTCCTACAACAATCACCTAGTCTAGGATAGGGTTATTAAGGGGTTGATTAACCTCCATCCTGGAGTCTTGAGACTCTTTATTTTTCCTGTCTACATCCCCTATACCCTCTGTCAAGTCTTGATATTCAACTTATTATGCTACTGCATAGGATCCAACACAGATAGAATATTGATAATTGACCCATTTTTGAGGTTCAAACTTTCAATAATTTGGCCCCGAGGTAGATGTCTCAGCCTTTTAGATTAGTTCCTGAATAGATGTCAACCTTCCTTGATCTTAGTTTCATTTTCTTCCACCACACCTCCTCCTACATGCAAGATTAGTGATTTTTGGGGTACCACGTTCTTCTCCTGCTTTATTCATGCACCCTACATGTCCTTCTAATATTCATCAAAAAAAATTCTAGTTGTATTCTTGCACCCTTAATACCCTCCCCATCAACAATGCCAAAATGTTGGTGTATTTAACTGCCTAATTAAATGACTCAATCACCCAATACATTAATTGTCAACTTGAGGTACATCCTTTTATTTCAAATTTATTGTGTAAAATATATGCAGGTAAGAATTTCCTAACTGACACTATCATTTAACCTTAAAACAAAATCTTAAAAATTAAGCACACACTGCAGACTATATTCCATGCTTTGCTGAAAATAAAACACCCTTGTTGAATTGGAAATCACACTTGCTTAAATGAAACAAACTTACTGAAAGTAAAACACTCATGCTTGAAAGAAAACCCTTTTCACAGTTTCCTTGGAATTGAAACAAACTCACGTTGTTGTAACTAGAATCACTCTCACACTTGCATAAATAAAAGGACTCTGGAAATCTCACTCTACACACTTGTGCTAGAAATGAGTAACTTGCTGGAAATGAAACAAATTTCACTCTTACTTGGGAAATGAAACATATTGCACTCTTTCTCGAAACAAAACAAACTCACTCCTTGCAAAATCAATGCATCCGACTTGAAGGAAGCACACCTTGTTGAAACAGAGTAATCTAAATCCAAATAATAATGAAAAGAGAACCTCCTATAAAATAATTGGATAACATCAACCTTCCAAGTCTATCTGTGTCTCATTAATTCATCGATACAAAATCAATTAAGATCAATCAGATCTTCAAAATAGTCATGTAACAAAAAAAATAGTGAACTGAATCTGATTCACAATATTGCAATGATATAACTGAGTAACAACAAGCTAGATCCTCACAAGAGCACTCACAATCAATTGTACTAACCATAAAAAAAAAAAAACTATAATTATAACTATAGAATAACACACTCGACAATAATCAATCTCCAAAACAACTCTACCTACTAGTACAATAACAACAACCCTGGTAAAGAGGAGGGCCCTTTCTCATTAGCAGGGGTAGGAGAAAATACTGAAACTACGACTTAAACTAACATAAAATCAACCATGAACTTGTTGAGTATTTATTAATCAAAATCAATAATTATAGATGAAGATGTTGTTCCTCATCGACCAGAATGACTCTTAAAAACTAGACTATCCTGGGAGCCGAGATGCTCTGTTCTTAAAGGCTCCCTATTCTCAACTAATTTTAGGAAATTGATAATTACGAACAACCTTGAGAATTTCAATTCTCAAGTTGTTCAATACAGTATTAAATAAGAAGATATTCAATATCGTTTACAACTGATCATAATAAGATATGATTAATTACATATCTTTCTCAATGAGTTGTCCCATAATTTGGACTAAAACATAGACTCATGACAAATATTGTAATCGTGAATTTGTAAAATAGCCATGTTATCCAAAAAGACAAGTTATTATTTCCACAAGGGACGTGCATGGATCAACAACCTGATGAGAATTAACACAAACAATAGCGGTCTCCAAATAATATCGTGAGTCTATTGGGACTAACAACACTTTAAGAGTAACAACACTTTGAGAGTAACAACAGATTGGGAATAACAACACTTGGGAGTAACAACACCTAGAAGTAACAACTTCCTAGGAGTAACAACTCTTGTAGCAGTCAATCATCCTATAGGTAGTTCTTAACACTTTGTTAGTAAATACCCAAAACAACCATTATCCTCCTCAAATGCAAGAAAGACTTAATGAATTGAAGCAACATATGAACTTAGCATACGTGAACAAAAGACAAGATATTGGATATTAATGATTATGAAAAGGACATGAATGATACTAGAAAAGTGGGTGAAATAATAATAAAAGGGTGACAAAAAGGTGTCAATTTCTGGACCCAACAACTTTCTCACTTGAAACTTGAGGTGATAATGCTAGAAAGTAAGTCGACTATAAGAACCATTTTCTAGAATTGCATATCAAATATGTGAATTCCCTTTGCATAATTGTTGGGGAAATGCTTCTTCTATGTTATTCCCATTTCTCAAAGAAAACTCCCAATAGGACTGAAACACATGTTGATTGTTTTTATTGTTATCTAGGGTTTACAGTTAGTGCACCACCTATTATCTATGGTTTACAATTAGAGAAATGTGTTCCCTAACTATGGCACATCACCTACTGTATTCCTTTCTTTTGCTGGAACAATGATGGGAAAAGTGTAAATGCATAAATCATCTATTTCTATTTCATTTAAAAATAAATTATAATGATAACCTACCTCTAAAAGATCCTTTCTCTACACTTGCATATTGTGCTTTTAATTTAGTTTGATGATCCTTTTACCTCCACTCCCAAATTATAGAGATATATGTTATACATATATCCTAATATAACCCATATGACAATTATAATAATTTATAAAAAATCATTGAGAGATAAAAGGCTTTATGAAAGTAGTCATTATAATCTTAATTTGATTTAAGCTATTTTCATTTATATAAAAAACAATTTATAAATACTTCCAACGCCTTTGTGTGTCCTTTCTCTTGCCATTCTTGATTCATTCCATATAATATGATGGCTCATGTAAGTAGGTTTGATGTAAATTAATGTCCTATAAAGTAGATATTATTGCTTTCACCAACCATTTCCTCTTTAGTCAAGTCTAGATCTTTCTTTTGGGAGACATCATTAGGCCTTGTAGATCTTTTTGGAAAATACCATTAGAACTTGCATATCATTACATAGTTTCCTGAATTTTCTAACACACCATAATTCAATATTTTCTGTGTGAAATTTCTCTACAAAAATCTATGGCGATGACCTTTTATTGACAATTAATTGCATGTGAACATGAGAAAATAATTTCTATGCATTGCATATGAGCATGAGAAAAATTGTCATAATTATGTGCACATGTGTAATCAAATCTCTACTTAATCAAGCGAGAATAAAATCAAAACTCACACATATAATTTGACACCCATGTGATAACAGAGTTCACCAGACATCCTGGCTACATCTTCGGATCTTCTTGGAATATGAATCACTTTAGTATCCTTCCTATATCCAGGGGCTAAAACCTTCTCACAAAATGTGGCACATTCTCCATAAAGGGATGAAAATCCAGAGGAACGTTCTCTTACACAAAGAGAACTTAAGGCTATCACATAAGTGACATTTCTTCAGACACCAGAAGGACTAAATTCCTTTCTTCCAAGATCTCTTGAGCTCTCTCTTCAAGCTCCATAAGGGTATCCATAAAAGGATGGAACCCAGAGCTTGCATAAGGAGTTTATATAGTTTCATTAACTCCATAATTCAAGGAGATATGATCCAAAATTTTAGGAGCTAATAATTCAAGGAAAAAATGATAAAGAATCTCAAACCAACCTATGAGACTCTTAACCTCCCCTTGAGACTAGGAAACTACCTGGGATATAATGAGGAAGAATCTCAAAACAACTCATGAGATTCTCAACTTCCTCTTGAAACTATAAAACTAATTGTGAGGTGTATTCCCACACTTAATTTAATTTCCTTTTTATAAAATGAAAAATACATGAGCACATTATTCTCAAAAGTATTAATCATTTTACCTTTACAAAAACTTTAATGAGCTTTATCCTTGGTGTGTAAAGTGTAATACACCTTGTCCATAATGTTGCAGAGTTTTTTTTGAGACTTCTTCATTGGAAATGGAGATCCTCCTGGATCACACCACTTATTTCCTTTCCTTTAGACACCTACACCACATGTTAAGAACCAAATATAAATATAGCATATAAAAACATCAGAATAAGTACTCAATGCCTTGAAAAAGAGAGAATTTCATATAATAATCCTCTTCAAGTGGGAAGCCTCCTTATAAACCACATAAATTTCCAAATACAAGATGATTCCAAATGAAAATGTCTCCTTGGTATATATAGGATACTCGGAGGTACAATTACAATTAATGGACCCAATCCGACATAAATAAAATAACATTAATAATGTAATATTCCCCAATTAAGGGGTAATGTGCCANAAATACAAGATGATTCCAAATGAAAATGTCTCCTTGGTATATATAGGATACTCGGAGGTACAATTACAATTAATGGACCCAATCCGACATAAATAAAATAACATTAATAATGTAATATTCCCCAATTAAGGGGTAATGTGCCATGATTTAGGGCTTAACATGCCCCTCCCCTTCAGACAAGTGTTTTCCACAACACTTGAGTAATTCTGGATGCTTCTGTATAAAACACTCATCTTCCCAAGTGGAATCTTTAGCAGGTATTTTCCTCCACTTAGTGAGATACTCTAAAATGGATCTCCTCCTCAGCTAGAAAATTTTTGTGTCAATGATAGCTTCAGGCTCCAATATGATTTTTCCTTCCTCGTCAAGTTCTAGAAATATATTTTGAACTAGGATCTTGTCACCTATAACCTTCTTTAAGAATGAAACATGGGAAATTGGGTGTACTCGTGAAGATGTAGGAAACTCCAATTTGTATGCCATAGTACCAATCTTTTGAAACTCCTTATAAGGCCCATAGTACTGAAGAACACACCGCTC
>SNQJ01S0015018.1:34364-85375 GCA_010110895.2 Picea sitchensis | reverse complement strand
TAGTGTGTGGAATATTTTAAA
This sequence comes from Picea sitchensis, assembly GCA_010110895.2. Classification (NCBI taxonomy): domain Eukaryota; kingdom Viridiplantae; phylum Streptophyta; class Pinopsida; order Pinales; family Pinaceae; genus Picea; species Picea sitchensis. The sequence continues at coordinate 85,354 of SNQJ01S0015018.1, read as the reverse complement.
TTTTTATTTTCAAAAGTTAATAGTTACAACATATTTGAACAAATAAAGAGCAATCAAATCATAATTACAATGGAAACAGAGACACCGGATGTTTTGTATAATATTTTATATAATTGATATGAACATAGCAATATGAATATATGTGAAAGAGGAATTTCTTTTAGCACCAACTGAAGTGAGAAACACCAACTCCTCAGAGAGCACCAACTCTTAGCCAAGACCCATCTTGGCGCAAGACCCAGCTTGTTGCAAGACCCAACTTGCTAATATAACCCAGTCTATCCAACTAGAGGTTATTCAACTCTAGTATTAGTGATCCATTATAGAATCAAATCTATCTTATGATCAAAGGTATATCATAAGACACTCATCATCACATTTCATCTTCTTTGTAATGCACATTTTCCTTCCTCTGACATCTTCTTGGAATCTGCTTCATCTTTTGATATTTTGTTATGAAGTGTAGAGACACAATATTCTCACCATGTTTTCTCATTTATATAATCTTAAAACTGGTGTGAAATTTAAAACATCATCTACCTTTATTTGAACCATTGTACCTTTTCATTTAAAATGATAATATAAACTTTAATTAATATCATTTTTCCTTTTTATTCATTATTCATGTTTTTCATGATTTAATTATCTTTTAATCATGACTGTGTATCAAATCATTTTTGTCATGAGTTGATCACAGACATGGATCGACTCATTATATCGTACTCATGTTGTTGCTACATTCTCGGTTCACCAACAGACCATATTCGATCATTTATCGATTATCTATATTGTTCTGGTGTAACTCTCCGTCGAATGAAATCTGTATGAGGTGCTCCCTTCAAACCATTTTCATATGACCAATGGCATAGAACCACATGCTTTAGAAAGCATAGTGACATATTATAATATCCTTTTAAAAAACACTTATATCATATAACCAACAGTGATGATCAAGAGCTATCTGAGACAAGCACTTAAGCATTTTATCATTTCAACGGTTGCGATTCGATCTTCTGATGAGATGGACGATTGTCGGGATTCTAGTACTTTACCCTTTGATTCTTCGTTACATCCAACATTTTTAATCTCTCGAATACGATATCACCGAAAATATAGGATGGCTCACATTGCTTAATTCAACAGCCTTCATTTCTTAATCATTCATTGAGGTGGATGGCTGATGAGATTTCATGAATCTGTCCTTCACGACTATGGTCCTATGACACTTCGACACTTAGCAACTTCGACCCTTTGGCCCTTCGAAATTTCGATCCTTCGGCCCTTTGTCATTTCATCCCTTCACAACTTCAGCCTTTGCAACTTCGGCCCTATGACCCTTCGACACTTCGGCCGTTTGCAACTTCGACCTTTGGGACTTCGAAACTCTTGTATTTTGTTTGGTGGTGAAACTCCTAAACAAAAAACTCCTGAAGTGACGTAACTGATTACGTCACTTGATGATGTGTCACGAGATGAGTAGCTGCCACATGTCACTCATATTTGTGATTTGCATGTACTTGAAATGCCAATTCATCTTGACACTTTTCATTCTATGGCATTTCCACGTGTCCTTGTTGATGTAGATTGCTAACGTGGTCTGTCATAGTCTCTTGCTAACGTCGACTTAGATATCTTGATGTGACTTCACATTTCATGTATCGAGACTTCTTGATTTTGAGTATCAGGACTTTGCGTGTGAGTCTCCTATATTCTTCCAACTCTTGATTCTCGATTCAGCACTCTGTGTCAGATCAACGACCCATAGCCCTTGGTGATCCGACAACCCAGAACATGTCGCGATTTCGCATTTCATGATATCGGAGGTTGGAGAACCTCCTTTCTTCAATTCTCGATTTCTCGATATCATATTTCCCGATATTCATGATTTCAGGAATTAACACTTCCAAATGATTAAGGTGTATGCACCTTACCTGGATCTAATGGATGTTGATCCACGTGCTTGCGCATCCGATGGTCATGACTTAATCTGGTCAATGACCAATCCTTTAGCGATCCTTCTAATGGAAAATGATCTGATGAATTAACAAGAACTTAGGTTTGATTTGATGGTTGATAGGTATATGGATAGTCAAACTCTCAACCTTTTTAGCTCACTTATCTTGCCCTTCTACTTTAACACGAATCCGACAGCTGACGGGAATTTGGGTTTGATCCGTCGATTGATAGTTATATGGATAATCAAAATTCCAGCCTTTTAATGCCGCTTATCCTATCCTTCCACATTGAGATGATCTGATGGTTGTTGAGGCTTCTCACTCTGATCAGACAGTTGCGAGCTTTTCCTGTGCATCGATCGACTTCTCATCCTTTCCATTGATCCCGATGACATTTCTATAATGCGCTCTTCCTTCTGAGATTTGATTATTGGAATATTCTTGATCCAATAGTGATCAACAATAATCACGAGTTGCTTCATCCTATCTCTGTACAACGTTTTCCCTTCTAATATTTTGATCTTCATGATGTTCACTCCTCCTATTCTCTATCATAAGAACATTTTTGATCCAATCGTGATCAACAATAATCACTTATTTCTTCTCTGTGCAATGCGCTATTACATTTGAGATTTGGTCTTTCGTTCATACTATTTGTCATCTTCTGCTGACTGATATACTTGTTGACATCAATGAAAATCTCATCTATGGTAATTCATCATTAACAACATGTCATCACATCGACTGTTGACATGAATGACAATCTGTCCAACAATATCCCCCTTTGTCATTGAGGGAAACATACTAAATTCATATACAAAACCCCCCCTGTGATTATGCTTTCCTCTTATGAAGTTTTCCTTTTATGAAGTTTCTCTCCCCCTTTGACATCAATGGCAAAGGGTTTCTTCTTCTATGATCTGTCAGTATAATTACTTCTTTGACCACTGGTCTTGCTCTGTATGTTACTTACCAGACTAAACTTAGGTAACTCTTCCTACAGACATGTTCTTCCAGTCATGGTTGAATAAATCATCCTATCAATATTCTTTTTCTCTTATTATGACTAATCTCTACCTTTGTTTCTGAAAGGGTAGCTCTTCCTGATAGGGTTTCTTGCCTTGTTGATTTACTAACTTCTTATCTCATTTGATTGGGATTTTTGTGTTTCAAATGAGTAGTCTACTTAATACAAATTTTTGTAGTGATCGAGTCTTTTCAAGACTTAATCTACTTAATTTATTTAATACTTTCCCTAAATTTTTACTGACTATTCTCCCCCTTTGTTTTTGAAAGGGTAGATTTTTCTGATAGGGTTTCTCCTCCTATTATTTCTACAGGATGTCATGTACCTCATTTTGTACATCATAATGTTTCTTCTGCGGATGTTGTTGTCCTATTGGAACACTACTCATTTGTATCTCATTTTATTCTTCAAAAAACCCTCGGTTCTGTCCATCGATTCTCATTGATCTCTAACTAGCATGCCAATTTTTTTTTCTTTTTTCTTTTTTTTTTCTTTTAGGAGTTTCAGTGTACCATTAAAATAGGATTGAAAGATTTCTGAGATAATCATCACTAAATTCTTCTTGTTGTTATACCGTTGGAGATTCATCATCAATGTCATTATTTTGTGCACTAGTAGCTTCTTTATCCTTGTTTTGAGAATATTCCTTATTAGAAGTTTCATCCTCCAAACTCCTATTATTAACTTCATTAATTTCAGGAGCAATATTTTCCTCATCTTTCTTATTTGGTACTTCATATTTTCTTTTCCATATCTTCTTATTTACTCTTGTTTTCATATTGTGTGAAGTATTTCTTATTGAATGTCTTCTTGAGTTCCAACAATTATAGGCTTTGTGGCCATATATACCACAACTATAACATCTCATAGTGTAACAATGTGTAGAAATATGTCCAACATGATTGCAGTTCCAACACCTTATACTGTTGTTGAATCTACTAACTTGTTTTCTTCCATGATGCCTACAATCCAAGGCTTTATGACCATATTCATTACAAGAAAAATACTAACTATTAAAAACACTCTCATACCTTCTTTGATTCATCCATGAAGGTGTCTCTCTTATGAACTTGCTTTGAGGTATATGAATAGTTTCTAGATGTCTTCGATGATATGATCTTCTAGATTTTGTAGTGTTGATTTTATTTATTAAACGTGAAGAACCTGAGTCATACCTGCTTTCACTTTTTGCAAATCAAGAAGCTGTGTTAGACCTGTCTTCATCTTTTGCAAGTGACGGACTTGTTTCAGACTTGTTTTCATCCTTTACAAGTGAAGGACTTGTGTCAGAATTGTTTTCACCTTTTACAAATGAAGGACTTGCATCATATTTATTATGAGTACTGATCTCTTCCTTATTGTATCCAAGTCTATATTTGTAATTTGGTGATCTCTGACTATCCAAGATCTCATCCAGGATCATGGATTTGTTCAAGAACTTGATTTGGATGTCTGACTTCTCAACCTTCTTTCTAAGATTCTTAACTTCTTCTTCCAACTCATGACATGATTCTTCCTTTTTGTCCAACTGATTCCTTACTACTTCTCTCCTTTTGGCTTCTTCAAGTTGGATTTTAAGATTGACATATCTTTCCCTTAGTTGCTTTAGATCTGCAATTTTTTTTCTTGAGACATCATCTTCCTTCTTTTCTTCTTTTTCTTGACTGATTTCATTTTTTAGTCTGTTGATTTTCTCTTCCTTTTATTTTGTTAGATCAACAACTTCTATTTTCAATCTTTTGATCTCTTCTTCTTTGTTTTCTAAATGAATCTTTTGCTCAGATATAATTTCTTTATTGTCTTTGAACTTTTCTTTTATATCCAGGATATGCTTTTGACTACCAAGCTCATCATTTTCCTTCTCCTTTTCTTTTACTTGACTAATTTGTTTCTTAAGCTTCTCGATCTCCTCTTCTTTCTCTTCTAACTGATTATCCTGGTCATAGATTACCTTATCAATGTCCTTGAGCATTTCATTTATTTTCAAGACATGATTTTGACTCTTTTCAAGAAATTCTTCAGTGTATTCATGAAGATAGCTATAGTATGATTCATTATGGTGATAGAGGTATTTAGAGAGACTCCAATCGACCTTTTCTTTTGCCTTTGATAGATCTTCTTCTTATTCTTTCATGGGATAAATTCTAACAAAACATCCTGTTATTGTATCCGAGTCTTATTCATTACTTGCAAAGGAGGATTCAATATCACTGCCATTGTAATCAAAATATTGTGGAGAGTCCTTACCTTTATTGATGGTTGAGTCTTCATATTCATCCTTGATAGGAATGTCTTATGTGTCTTCATTTTTGATTTGATAAATCTCTTCTAACTTCAACCATAAGTCCTTGGCAGATGTGCATAGTCCTATGCTTGTCTTGATTGTATCTGATAATCCATTGAGAATAATCTTCAATGCCACTTCATTTCTCTTACTTGTTCTTCTTTGGACTATAATCTTGGATAGATTCTTTGATGTAGTTAAGTCCCATGACTTTCTTACAACTAAATTCCAAACCTCAGATCCTTTTGACTTCAAAAACTGTTTCATATTTTCTTTCCATGAGGAATAATTTGTTCCTTCGAATAAGGGAGCTTCAATTGAGGAGAGAGCTATCTGTCCACCCATTTCTTCAGGATCTACCTTCCAGTGTTTGAACTATGTTTGAAGGAACATTACTTTGATACCAGTTGAAGAACACACTACTCACTCTAAGAGGGGGGGGCAGGGTGAATTAGTGTGTGGACTATTTTAACTTTTTATTTTCACAAGTTAATAGTTACAACATATTTGAACAGATTAAGAGAAATCAAATCATAATTACAATGGACACAGAGACACCAGATGTTTTGTATAAGCTTTTATATAATTGATATGAACATAGTAATATGAATATATGTGGAAGAGTATTTTCTTTTAGCACCAACTAAATGTTTCAGAACCAACTGAAGTGAGAAGCACCAACTGCTCAGAGAGCATCAACTCTCAGCCAAGACCAAGCTTGGCGCAAGATCCAACTTGTTGATAGAACTCAGTCTATCCAACTAGAGTTTATTCAACTCCAGTATTAGTGATCCATTATAGAATCAAATATATATTATGATTAGAGGTATATCATAAGGCACTCATCACCACATTTCATATTCTCTGTAATTCACATTTTCCCTCCTCCGACATCTTCTTAGAATCTACTTCAGCTTTTGATCTTCTGTTCTGAAGTGCAGAGACAGAATATTCTCACCACATTTTCTCATTTATATAATCTTCACACTTGTGTGAGATTTAAAACATCGTGTCCCTTTATTTGAACCATTGTAACTTTTCATTTAAAATGATAATCTAAACTTTGATTAATATCATTTTTCTTTTTTATTCATTATTTATGTTTTTCATGATTTAATTATCTTTTAATCATGACTGTGTATCGGTTCATTTTTGTCATGAGCTGATCACAGACATGGATCGACTCATTATATCGTACTCATGTTGTTGTTTCATTCTCGGTTCACCAAAAGACCATATTCGATCATTTATCGATTATCTGTATTGTTCTGGTGTAACTCTCTTTCGAATGAAACCTGTATGAGGTGCTCCCTTCAAACCATTTTCATATGACCAATGGCGTAGAACCATAGGATTTAGAAACTATAGAGACATGTTATAATATCCTTTTAGAAAACTCCTATAGCATATGACCAATGACGGTAATCAAGAGCTAAGTGAGACAAGTGCTTGAGCATTTTAGCATTTCAACGGCTGCGATTCGATCATCTGATGAGATGGAAGATTTTCGAGATTTCGACACTTTTCCCTTCGATTCTTCATTACTTCCAACATTTCAAACCTCCCGAATATGATATCACCGAAAATATCGGACGACTCATATTGCTTAATCCAATGACCTTCATTTCTTAATCAAGTGTTGAGGTGGATGGATGACAGGATTTTGTGAATCTGTCCTTCACGACTATGGTCCGATGACACTTTGACACTTCGCAACTTCGGCCCTTTGGCCCTCTGGCATTTTGGCCCTTCGTAACTTCTCCTTCACGACTTCATCCCTACTACCCTTCAACACTTCGACCCTTCACAACTTCGTCCTTTGGGACTTCGTAACTCTTGTCATTTGTTTGTTGGTGAAACTCCCGAACCAAAATCTCCCGAAGTGATGTAACTGATTATGTCACTTGATGATGCGTCACGAGCCAAGTAGCTACCACTTGTCACTCATATTCATGATTTGCACATACTTGAAATGTCGATTCAGCTTGACACTTGTCATTCTCTGACAGTGCCACGTGTCCTTGCTGACATAGACTACTGACATGGTCTGTCATAGTTTCTTGCTGACGTCAACTTAGATCTCCCAATGTGACTTTGCATTTCATGTATCGGGACTTTGTGATTTTGCGTATTGGGACTTTGCGTGTGAGTCTCCCATATTCTTCCAACTCCTGATTCCCGATTCAGTGCTCTGTGTCAAATCAACGGCCCACAACCCTTGGTGATTCGATAGCCCATAACATGTCACGATTTCGCATTTCACGATATCCCAGGTTGGAGGACCTCCTTTCTTCAATTCTCAATTTCTCGATATCTACAATTTCAGGAATTAGCACTTCCAAATGATTAATGTGTGTGCACCTTACCTGGATCTAATGGTTGTTGATGCACATTCTTGTGCATCCAACCATCACGACTTAATCTGGTCGTTGACCAATCCTTCAATGATCCTTATACTAGAAAATGATCCAATGACTTAACAAGAACTTGGGTTTGATCTGACGATTGACATGTATATGGATAGTCAAACTCTCAACCTTTTTAGATTACTTATCCTGTCCTTCTACTTTAACACGAATCCGACAACTGACCGGAATTCAGGTTTGATCCGATGGTCGACGGGTATATGGATAGTCAAAATTTCATCCTTTTAACCCCGCTTATCCTATCCTTCCACATTGAGATGATCCGATGGCTTCTGAGGCTTCTCACTCTAATCAGATGGTTTTTGATCTTTTCCTGTGGATCGATCGACTTCTCAGCCTTTCCATTGATCCCAACGACATTTCTATAATGAGCTCTTTCTTCTGAGTTGGGATTATTGGAACATTGTTGATCCAATCATGATCAACAATAATCACAAGTTGCTTCAGTCTATCTCTATACATCGTTTTCCCTTCTGAGATTTTGATCTTAATGATGTTCACTCCTCCTGTTCGCTACCATAAGAACATTGTTGATCCAATCGTGATAAAAAATAATCGCATATTTATTCTCTGTGCAATGTGCTATTCCATCTGAGCTTTGGTCTTTCGATCATACTATTTGAAATCTTATACTGACTGATATACTTGTTGACATCAATGAAAATCTCATCGGTGGTAATTTATCATTAACAATAGATCATCACATCAACTATTGACATCAATGACAATCTGTCCAACAAGTGCTTTGGTGATAATTTATTTTCCTTCTTGGCTTTCTTGAGGGAAATTTGTTTGTATGGTTGTAGTATTAAAAACACCCAATCACCTACTTCAAAACGTATTTCACTGTGATATTTGATATGCTTTTTTTTTCATGTGATTATGTGCCATGGTTAGGTTTTCCTTTAAGATTTGGAGAACTTGTTGTTGATGCTCGATGTGATCTTCCATTGATTGAACCTTATATTTTTCTTTTAGAGAAGAAGTGATGGAAGGAGGGTGGTATCCATAGAGTGACATAAATGGTGTCATTTTTGTTGCAGTATGAAAGGATGTGTTATACCACCATTCTGCCAAGGGTAACCATTTGAACGATTGTGTTTGTTTATGAGAGACAAAGAAACGAAGGTAGCCTTCCAAACATTTGTTCACTATCTCAGTTTATCCATCAAATTGATGATGATAGGATGAGCTATGAGCCAATTGAGTACCCAAAAAAGAAAATATTTTTTTCCAAAAGAGTCCAGTGAAGATGGGATCTATGTCACTTACAATAATCTTTGGGCTTCAATGTAGATTTTGAACTGTCTCCATGAATGCGATGGCAACTGCACTAGATTTGAAGGGATGAGAGAGTGCACAAAAGTGTGCATACTTGGTTAGTCTATCAATAATCACCATGATGACACTATTTCCTTTAGACTTCAGTAACCTTGTGATGAAATTAATGGAAACCTCCTCCCAATGCTGACTTGGGATGGATAATGGTTGTAAAAGACCCGGGGTATTAATTTTTTCCACCTTGTTTTGTTGGAAAACCAAACATTCTGCCACAAACCTTTGAACATCATTTTTAAGGCCATACCAAAAAAATTCCTTCTTGACACTATGGTAGGTCTTCAAAAATCCCGAGTGCCCTCCTACCTGAGAGGTGTGCAATTCCAATAGTACCTTTTGTTTGAGTTGGGATTTCTTACATAAATATAAGCAATCTTTCTTTTGTTTGATAGATTTAGCATAAATATAAGCACCCTGTACCATAGTGAATCATTTTTCCATGTAAATGTATTTGATGCACTAGAATCTTGTCGAACCTTTGAATGAGACCCACACTTTTTCATCATTCTTACATCCATCCCTTGCTTCTATTATGCAACCAAGTTGGATGATCGAGATAACACTCTGAGAAAGGCCTCAAACATATTCATCCTTTCTCGAGAGCGTATATGCCACAACATTTTTCTTCCTTTATGTAATACTTCAAAATCATAACTCCAATATCTTGGCTACCCATTTTTTTGTTCTTCTGAAGATAGTCTTCTTGTTCCAAGAAGCATTTAAGACTATCATGATTTTTTTGGACCTTGAAGTGCTCACTAATAGGTAAGAATGTCATTTCTTCAATTCATGTAGCATTGCCATCATTTCCTTCTCTCATAAATGGGTTTGTGTAAATCCTTTCCTTTGAGTGATCAACTTTCAAGCTGTGGGCCTTCCTTCTTGCATTAGGGACAACACCAATTCCATTTCCTATGCATCACATTCCACAATAAAGGTTTTTTTTAAAATCTGGAGTGGTCAAACACAGTTTTGCACATCACCTCTTAAGTTGTTCAAAATCTTAGTTTCTCCTGAGTCCATGAAAATGCATCCTTCTTAGTTAGTGTTGTTAAAGGTACAGCATTCTTCCATAGTGTCGTTAACTTGATGTAGTAACTTGTCAAACCCAAAACCCCCAAGATCTTTCCAATGCTTGGAATCACCTCACCATCATGGCTTTAATCTTGTTAGGGTCTACCTTACACCTTCATGAGATACACACATGACCCCAACACTTCACCTCCTTCACTCCAAAGAAACATTTGGATGGTTTGGCATATAGTTGTTGCTCCTATAGTTGTTAATCTTTGTAAAAATGTTGCACATGATCCTCCTCTAAGACTTGCTATAGATTGGTATATCATCAAAAATTACTAACAGAAATTTTCAAAGGAAGGATTGAAATGGAATTCATTAACCCTTGGAAGGTGCATTTGTAATGCCAAAGGCATGACCAAAAAATTCATAAGTAACTGCTTCATGAGTTTGGAATGTTGTTTTGGGATATCTTCTTCCTTCATTCTAAGATGATGATACCTCAATCTAAGATCCAACTCTTTAGAAATTAGGATTGCTCCATGTAGTTCATCTTAACAATTCATCAATGACGGAATGGGAAACTTATCTATTATGATCTGTTGAGCTCTCTATAATCGGGATACATGCCATGAGCTATCTTTTCTTGAATACCATTACCATCGGTGCAGAGTTAGAACTTTGGCTATGTCTAATAGTGCCAGCCTCTAACGTTTCTTCATCCATGTGCTCAATTTAACTCTTTTGGGAATAATGGTATCTGTATGGCCTAGTGTTTTGAGGAACACTCCCAGGAATTATTTGAATATCATGATCATGATTTTGAGTGTGGAAGACCTTTGGGAATATATTCAACACGCTTGTAATTTTATCAATGATCCTTCCTTGTAGATCTTGAGGAATATTATTTAGATTTTGAACATCTAGTGAGCATATAGTTGTGCACAACGCCTTGATGCCCCTTTTCAATAATTGTCATGCCATTAGAGCTTATCAATACCCATCGGTTTCCTCAAGTGGATACCTCTTTAACTCAATAATTTATTTTTCTTTCCAATGAAAATTTCAAGGAAAAAGTTATTGAAAAATTAAAATCCACTATTCCTACTGATCAGAATCCACCGATTTCTAGTACGACATCAACAACACCCAAGGTATAGAAATCATTGACTATTCATTACATATCCCCCAATAGTAAGATCACCGGGTCTTATTGCATTTTCCTGCGAAATTGATAGTCCCTCCATCTCCAACCATGCTCTGAAACGCAGTGGACATACAAATCAATTGAGAGCTTTGGCTAATTTATAGTGAATGAAATTATGAGTAATCCCAGAATCAATTAGTACTATTACCTTTTTGATGTATCCTTCGGGATATTGAGGGTTTGAGGAGTGCCAATCCAGCCAATGCATTACACAATATTGTGGGAGTCAACTCTGCATACGAAATGTTTCAATGCTTTCATCTTGAGATGGTTCTGTTCTTGTTCTTCTCCTTCGACAATCTATGTAGAATAATTTCTTCTCACCACACTATGTCCCTTACTACTGTTGTTGTCGCAACTAAAGAATAAACCTTTTTTTTTCTTTTTTTTCCTCCAATGGTTGAGGTGTTTTAGAAGAAGAGCATTATTCTCTCTATAGATGTTAGGATTGTTCCTTCTAGTAGCCATATCCATATTTCATTTTCAACATTTCTGCCACCCCTAAATGCATTCTCCAATGATTTGGCCCCAAAGGCAAACCATGTTGAATGTTATCCTAAGTTCCTATGAATACATCAATCATGCTCATCTAGAATATGTTACCTTTTATATTCAATCTTGGAAGTTCTTAATGGGATTTGCAAATTAAACCCTTTTGTTTAGATTTATCAATTGGATAAAGAAGGCACGCTTTCCTTTTGTCCTCTAGTGTTCTATCATTTCTTCCTTGAAATTTGTCCAAGTGACGAGGGATTTATGAGAACAAAGCCATCATACCATACAAATTGATTGCCCCAAATATGTGTGCTAGAAGCACCATACCTTTGTGTATAAAAGTACATTATGTAGATCAAAGAATTGCTCCATCTGAAGTATCCATGGATTGGGTCCTTGCCATCATCAGTCCTTGCCATCCTAAGTATCTATTTTTCCATGTAAATGTATTTGATGCAAAGAATCCCTGTTTCAACCTTTGAATAAGATTCCACACATTTTCATCATTCCTCCATTCATCCTTTGCTTATATTGTTATCCAATAGGTTGGATGATCGATATAACACAAAGAAATGCCTCAACATTTCATCATCCTTTATTGTGAGTGCATCCGCCACAACATTTTTCTTCCCTTTTATATAGATGATTTCAAAATCATAACCCACATCTTGGTCACCCATTTTTGTTTTTATTCTGAAGATAGTCTTTATTCCAAGTTAGAAGTATTTAACACTATCATGATTTGTTTTGATCTTTAAGTGCCTACCCATAGGTAAGGGTGCCATTTTTTTCAATGCATGTAGTATTGCCATTATTTTCCTATAAATGGGGTTTGTGTAAGTCCTTTCCTGAGGTCTAAATTTCAAAAGAAAGGGCCTTCCTTCTTCATTAGAACAACACCAATGCCATTTCCCGAGGTAATCAGCATTCCACAATAAAAGTTTTTATGAATTTTGGTGTGGTCAAGACAGGAGCTTTGGACATCGCCTATTTAAGTTTCTCAAAATCTTGAGTTGCCTCGAGTCCATGAAAATGCATCCTTCTTAGGTTAATGTCATAAAGGTGTTTCTATTCTCCATAGTTTCGAACAAACTTAAATAGTAACTGGCCAACCCAAAAATCATCTAAGATTCTCAATGTTTTGGGACCGTCACCGGGATCATTGCCTTAATATTGGTGTAAGGCTCCACCTTACACCTCCATGAGATACAATATTACCCAAATGCTCTACCTCCTTCACCCTGCAAAGAAACATTTTGATGGTTTGGCATATAATTGTTTCTCCTTAGTTGTAGCACTTTTGTCAACATGTCACACATGATCTCCCAATACTTGCTATAGATTAGTATATCATCGCAAAATACTAACACAAATTTTTGTGGGCTGAAGGATTGAAATGGAATTCATCAACCCTTAGAATGGGGAAGGTGCATTTGTATGAAAGGCATGACCAAAAATTCATAATGGCCATGAGTTCGGAATGTTGGTTTTGATATCCGCCTTCATTCTAACTGATGATACCCTGAACGAATATCCAACTTTATGAAATAAATTGCTCATACGTAGTTCATCTAACAATTCATCAATGACGCAGAGAGCTTTGATACCAATCAGTTAAAAAAATATAAAGATAGCATAGAAAAACCTCTAATAATTACTCAATGCTTTGAAAAAGAGAGAATTTCAGGAGGCAAGTTTCTTCGAGGGGGAAACCTCCTTATGCAAACATAAATGTATAATTACAAGATTATTCAAAATGAATATGTCTCCTGGTATATATAGGAGACTAGGAGGTACAATTACAACTAATGTACCAAAGCCTACATAAATAAAATAACATTACTACCACATGCCCAAATTAAGGGGTAATGTGCCACCTCTGTAATATTAACACCACACTTCTTGTAATTTATTTTTCCAACTTCCAAAGTTTCATGTTCTTTCTTGTTGAAAAAAATATGTTGAGGAAGCCAATGATAGATAAATATTAGTAGGAAAACCCATGTGGTGACAAAAAAAAAAATAATTATATTTAAATATGTTTTAATTTGTTAGATTGAAATATTTTATCTTTTAAACTCAACCTGAAATTAAACAAACGTTAGAAAGTCGACTATAAGAACCATTTGGTAGAGATGCATATCAAATATGTGAATTCCCTTTGCATAATTGTTGGGGCGATGATTATTCCACTATGTGCCTATTACTGAAACAAAACCACCCACATGACTCAAGTGCATGTTGATTATTGTTATTGTTATATAGGGTTTACAATTAGCATAACACCTGTTATCTATAGTTTATAGTTATTGCATTGTGTTCCCTAACTCCTACACACTCCCCACTCTATTCCTTTCTTCTGATACCACAATGAGGATCCAAGTGTAAAATCATAAAATATTTTAATGTATCTACTTCGTTTACATTTGTTTCAATGGATTTTCTATTGGGAAATAGAAGCATAAACTCAACAAGATTTAATGGAAAATAAAACACTAAAACAATCACACACAAAGAACACCACAATGATTTACATGGTAAAACCTTTGGTAAAACATCCAATGAAAATTATAATCGTATTCTTATTGATCATAGAGACTACAACAACAAACACAAGATTTGAAGTCCTAGATTTCATCCCACACTCTGATTTTACTCTATGGGAATGCATAGATATATTACATCTATCAAATAGTTAGACAAACTGATCACTTTAGTGTTCATGTATCCATATTCTATTTTATTGTTTAGTTAATGGCATAATACTAGGGGTCAAACAATCTACCCATATCCCAAAAAATCATGGGAAATTAGTTGGCATGTTTTCAACAATATCCACCTTAACAAAAATTCTACTTGATACACATGCCCAAATTTATTCATCACCTTTCCTGCAAGCCGAGAGAATCCAAACACCATCACAACTCAACAACTTCTCTAATAAGAGCAGGAAAATGTATGCATGATTTCCCCAGGAATTCATTCCTCGCATCCATCGCTAACATGTCCATAAATGATGCATTGTCCCATTTTGATATGTCGGATTGTTAGTCAAATGCATAATTCTTTGACTACCATAGAACACCTCATCATGTACCTATCCAAACCTACCCAATAGATCCTTTCATTCTTTCAATATATAATATGAGATAGGTCTTCTTTGTCCAAATCTCTATGAGAATTATGCAACCAAAGACTAAATAATCAGAACCATTGTAGGTGATACTTGTTATTCTATGATTCTAAGATGTTGAAGCACCCATTTCCATGCTCTTCACCTAGTTTTCCATGTGTCCAACGATGTCCAAAATGCATGTGGAAATACTGAACATTCATCTAATCATTGACACCTATATTTCCATGCCTCTCCCCTTTCACCGCCTTTCCATGTGTCTATTGACAACACTAACTGCATATGAAATAATTCTAATTACTCTATAACATACATCAAAACTTCCTAGCCAACATACAATAATTTAGACATGTAACCCTTTTTCTTCATTAGTTAGGACACAAACATGAAGATAACTTACAATGGAAATCCAAAGGATTTTACCGGTTTACATTATTCATACCGATTTTCTTGAGTATCTTCACCACATACTTCATGCAGATAACCAAAACTTACCATATTTCCGCTGCGTATTTCCATGCCTAAGATTTAGACTGGCTTAATCGAGATCATTCATATCAAACATCGTAACCAAATGAGCCAACTTGTTAATCTCAAACATGCTTTTTCTGCAACAAGCATAACATTTCATAAAAAGATAATAAATATACTATAAACACAAATGGTTATACTCACTTATTATAAAATCCTGTTCACGATGAAGGAATCAAACATCTTGTACCATTTCCTGGGAGATTGCATTATGCCATGCATTGACTTATTGAGTTTGCAAACAAGTATTTTGTTGTGATTCTGAATTAACCTTTTGGTTGTTCCATATACATATCCTTATCCAAAAGTTGCATGTAAAACAATTTTAACATCTGGTTGTGCCTAACTCAAGATCAAGTAACATAAATAGTGCTAACACAACATGAAATAAAAACAAGATTTTAAATAACCTATTAAACTTTCATGGAAGTCAATATCTTCCAATTACCCTTATGCTACAAGTCATGCTTAACCCTATTTACTTCATGTTTGATTTTATAAAAGTAGATTCATCAAACAATGCATCTATGTCCATGATGATTCTAAGGGCGAGGGATCCCACACCCACATCCCTTAAAGACATCACTATATCAGCTATAAAATTGCTTGATATGTATCCCACTTAGAATGTTGATAAAAACATACGCATCACAACCATAATTTCACATTTGAGTAATCACTATATGAACCGTTTGTTCAAAAAAATAGGCCCCAAATGAGGAAGAACACCTTCTGCGAACCACTCACACAAATGTGATCAAATATCAACATAGTGATGTTTTGACATGGTAAAAACTCTCTACGAGGGAAACATCCACAACCCAAATCCAATGTGGATACTTGGAGTAGTTTATTAATGCAAAAGCAAAAAATATTATTGTAGGACATTTTACAAGAGAGACAACATCATCGTAGTGTTAGAGAGATCATGGACCACCAAAGGCTATGGATAAATGGTCGCTAAGATCAGGAGAATATGAATCATCATATCACTCTCTATGTCAAGAAATATATCGCGGGTCATCATATTTTAGGAATTCACAAATGCATACTAATGCATACTAAAGAAACACACTAAGAAACACACTTTACCTAACGGCACTTCATTAAACCTGCTGTGATCTTTAACTAACTCTTAAGCTCCAAAATATCCTAACATCCCCCTTTTAAGAACAACTTGCGATAGGAATGAAGTATCACACATGACACAGTATGAAAGAGGCATTAGAGCCTATCCCTTGTTAATGACACCTCCTAACTCCTAACATAGATTTAAGTTTGGAAAACTTTTCTTCTTTAAGAGACTTTGTAGTCAGTCCTACTTGATCTTTTGTAGGGAAACATAGCACTTCAATAACTTGACGCGAAACAGATTTATGATAAGCATGTGTAGCTCAAATGCTCTTTCATTGATGCTGAACTGGTCTCTGGAGAGCTTGATATAACTTTGATTGTTGCACCAAAAGATGGTCGGATGTTAATGTTGGAATCCAAACTCTAAAAGAATTTGTCAAAGACATAAGGCTTCCCTAATTTGCATTTCTATCATTGTTCGACACTGCTTCTAGTAAAGAAAGTGCAATATCTTGTTGTTTCTACAGACCAAGTGATAGGTCTTGAACCAAGGTTGAAAACATAACCGCAATAGACTTTCGATCAATGTAGTCACGAACCTAATATGAATTAGTGAAACCAATCAACAAAGTTGTCCTCTTTGAACTGTAATGTATCCCGATTTGAACTATACCACATACAAAAGGTCTTAGTTTCTTCCTTCCAATGGTTTTCATGGGTTTTTTTTCATATATCGGGCAGCAAGAACAACAATAAATGAAATATCAAGATAGGTATGAGTCAATTATAAGAGGATACCAACTAAATAATAGTACAAAGTGGAATCAAATTTGGGAGAAGTACAAGTGGAAACAATTAACTCAAAACTGGAAGGGAGAAGGGGATGGTTTACAATCATTCATGTGAAAGCTGGCGAAGAAAGCTCTCACACAAGCATACTTAGATTGGGAAAGAAAAATTCTTTTCATTGGTTTGCAAACTTGGAGGCCAAAGAAATAAAGAAAATAGCCTAAGTCGGTCATTTCCAATTTATTTTTACACATTTTCAAGAGTTAAAGTTTCATTCATTCACCAGTGATGATAAGGTCATAAATATAAAGGACAAGGATTATGAGATGGGATCCTACTTTCTTTGTATAGACATTTAGGGACTACAATGGAATATAGAGAATCTAGTGGCAATAATAATGTTGTCCATTTTGTCATAATGCTGCTAGGAGCTTGCTTAAGAGACCATAAAGAGTTTTTACAAGTGACAAACAAGGCTAGATTCATTTTGGACATACCCAGGAGGTTGTTCTCCATGCATATTTCTTATTGTAAATATCCATGCAAGAAGGCATATTTAACATCCATCTAATGACCTCCCATTTATGTTGTGTTTTCATGAAACCAATGAAAACACATTCATTTTACATTACTGTGGGGAAAAGGTTTCATTGTAATCAATTCCTTCAACTTTAGAAAATCCTTTTTAGTGAACTAATTGAGCCTGTATTTCTAACACTTCCATATGATGCATACTTAGTTCTCTAGAGGACTCATTTGGTACATATGACAAATTTTCTTTCTTTTGAAGAGGTACAAGATCCCAAAGCATTTTTTTTCCATTAAAGAACGACACTCTTCATTCATTATTGTATCCCAATGTGGATGACCCAAAGCTTCCGTGGTCTCGATCATGAGTCTCCAAACTTGAGCCAAAAGAGAAGAGGCTTGTTGGAACTAAGAACATGCTCGACCTTCTGAAGGATCACCAAAAATATCACCAATTACTTCTCATGTTGAACATACCCATCTAGGAAGCAAAGGGAGCTAGAGCTAGTGTTGGTTCAGTTCAAAGGACTCATCTAGAGGAAGGTGAGTAGGCGTAGGTGGATTTACATCCCCACTTTCATCATCATAAGAAGAAACCATAACATAAGAAGGAACAAATGTACATTGGCTCACATGCATGGAAGGAATAAATGTTGAATTAGGCTCACAAGCCAAAAAAGGCACAAACGCCTTTAATTAGGCGCTCAAGATATTTTCATCAAATTCTAATATCTCTTTAATAATAATTTCATTAAAACAAAGAAGAATTATATAACCTTGACATCTTAAAAATAACCAACAAATATACACTTCTACTTAAGTCAGAACCCAAGTATGTCCGAGAAATCATCAATGAAAAGCAAAAAAATATTGCACCCCCTGTGCAAAAAAAGGAGAAGAAAGTGGACCACTACAAATCACTATGAGCACACATGCAAGGGCCCGGAGGCATTCCAAGAGGCATGTTTTTTCAAAATTGTATCGATGATTTTTTGAGAAATATAACTAACACAAACACCATCTCATGAAACAAGAGGAATACTCAGTTGACCATTTGTTGATTACATAGTTGATGCACCATATAGTTTAGATGAGACCAAACGCCATGCCAAAGTTTTCTCAAGTCATCACTATGAGCAACAAAAACTCATGAAATGATGATGACCCAAAGTTTTCTAACTTGTACAACTTGGTAATATCATCACCACCTGCTTGCAAGAAATATTTAGGATATTTTAGATCCGGGATTACAACCTAAGGAGGTGAAAACTCTATTATTCTACCTTCACCCTAATGAGTGATTTGATATACTAATATAAGGTTTCAATAAATACTTGGAACATTATAACACACATCATTGAAATGACCATTATTCACCTGAACTATTCCCTGCATCCTACAACACTAAAACATCTATCATCACCAAAAATATTTTCCTTGGTGTTAAATTCGTTTAGAGCATAAAATATGTTCTTTATTCTTAGTCATACGATAAGAGGTTCCGTAATCACAATAATCCACTCATCAGAGAAGAAGTAGTAGTAGAATTTAAATTGAAGGAAAAACCAGAAGCAAAAAGTGCATGTCCAGAGAAGAAGAAGAAGAAGTAGAATCAATACTAATGTTGTGGTTCTCCATCGCTATAAAGTTTCCATCTCCTCTTGGAAATGATTTGGACCTAATTTCATGACCATATTTATCACAAAAGTTGTAATTTCGTCATTTTATTTTTAAAATGTAGCCCAATTTGTCACCATTAGAGAAAAGTTGTTCAAGGGTTTGGGACACTTATGTTGCTTGCTGTTGTAGCAAGGATGCTCTTATTGGGATTAATGGGTTTATCTTTCTGATGGAAAAATAAGGATTTTGTATGTACCTGTGCTGATACTCCAAGTTGTACAAGTTTATTTTTTCTCTAATCAAATCATCACAAAAGTTCTTGATCCTAGATCTTTTCATCGAGGACTTATAAAGAATTGCATTAAATGAGCATGGATTAAAGTGCACCATTAAAGAAGAAAAATCAAAATGAAGCATACAGGGCATCAGATATCAACACAAAAACTTGATAACGTTTGTCCCCTAGTGACTACGCCCCAAGTGTGTCCCACTTCAAATGCGGTGGCCTTTCATTAAACAAAATAATCTGGAAAATACATAAGTATACCTCATTCTAAAATCAAGAAGAAAAAGATAATGCTCGGGATCAAAATAGATAGCACCAATCAATTCCAGGTGGTGGTTGGAATTACTCCAAAAATGTCCGCCTCCACGCTTCTGATCCCACTGGAACTCCCGTGTGCCCAAGAAGAATTTTGTCTCAATTTCAGTGCCTCAACCGCATACATTAATGACTAGATCAGATCATTTCCATGCCCAAACTAATCAGATTGCATACTACACGCCTCCTGGTGGCTAGAGGATTCAATTTTGGCTGATTTTTCAAAGATTGATTACAAATGTAAGCGCCCTGCGTCTGGTTTTGGGCGATTGCTAAGGCACATGTGGGAGAGGGGAGGTTCTAGGGTAAGACACGCGGGCCTCCCTTTATATTTGCATTGTTACAATATATAATTGGTAAATATATATTTTTTGAGTATAGTTAGCGATGGCACTATCCATATCCCAACGATTTAACTATGGCCAATTTTGGCGTGGTCCACCGCATTTGCGCGCGACTGGTAAACTATATTTTTTTTCCATTTTCACTGACCGCTTTCATTGAGTAGTTGTTGCCTCGCCACCGCAGGCAGCCTCTAATTGGGCCACGTAGGATTCTAATGGCCATGCTACCTCTTCAATTCATCATGCTAATATCAAGACCATGTAGCTTGCCGCATCAACGCATTACGCCGTAGATCAGATGGATTACCATGAGGTACGATCCGATTGGTCCACTCTTTCCGATCGCACCTAAAACACTAAAATGGTGACATGGTAACCTCTTAGTGCTTCTCCCAAGTCACCATGTCGACGTTGCCACATGTCACCTTCTTCTCCTTCTATGTATTGTACATCTTCTAATGTCATCTCAGAGGATATCATCACAAGAAAAGATGGATGTTGACTCAGCCATCCTGACTTGGTTAGGTTGACCAAACTTTGATTGCTAATATATTTCAATCTGTAACTTTGTGGTTTGACGATTCGTTTGTGTCTTTAGAAATATTTTGAGGACCTCTTTGTGATCATGTTATTTTCTTACTGAGCTCTGGAGCTCTTTTAAAAATTTTCCCTCTATCTCTGCTAGCTTCATCTGAGCATCCCGAAATTGCCTACATGAGTTCCTCGAAGTTATTCTTACCTTCTAGATCCCTTTTGGATCACGCTTTCCCACTGAGAGTTTTTTGGACTACTAAAAGCTTTCATTAATCAACTAGTATGTGAGGGAAGAGGCCCCTCACTTTTGTCCTTTTCTCTATCACTTTTCTTTGTTTTGATGTGTGCCCTTTAATCCCACTCAAGATAATCAACAGCACCCTTGCATGAAGTCCTCATCCTTCTTCTGTCCAGGATGATATATCCCTTTAACTCATCCAAGTACTGGTGAAACCTTACCAATCAATGTATTTAAATTTCTCATCTTGATCCACAGATCATGGGAGGCTAAAAAGTTCTCAGTTCCTGGAATCGCTCACAACCGGGAAAGTAAATATGCATGTAAAGGGAAGATCTAGACAAAATCATTGGTCCCACTTTTCTCCAAGATAGTGAAGGTCCATAACGAATGGGATTAAGTTTCTTTCCTTCACCATTCAACCTCTCCTTTGTTCATGTCACTACAACAAATAGGTCAAAATGCACTCATTTTAAAGTGCATTTGAGGACATGGAATCAAATGGTTGGATGCACAAAAATCAATGCCAAAAGACGTGTTCACTTGGGCATCGGATTTAGCACCAAATTTAGCTTTCTCTTTAGCACCAAGTTTTTCTCCCTCTTTAGTGCCTAGTTTTGATCCCTTTTTAGTGCCTAGTTTTGCTCCATTTTTATCTCCCAGGTTTGCTCCTTATTTAGGGCCTATTTTTTCTCCTGATTTAGCGCCTACTTTAGCACCTAAACTGATATTTATCTCCCTAAATAATGCCAAAAATATCTCTTGGTTTAGCTCCTAGTTTATCTCCAGGTGTGGTGCCTAATTTAGATCCTGGTTTAGCTATTGGTTTAGCTCCCGGTTTAGCTCTTGGTTTAGCGCCTATTTTATCTCCAGGTGTAGCTCCTAGTTTCGTTGTTGGGTTAGGACCTAGTTTAGCCCATGGTTTAGCTCCTAGTTTAGTGCCTAGTTTATCTCCACATGTGGTGCCTAATTTAGTTCCTAGTTTAACACCTAGCTTTCTAATTCTTAGGTGTGGCTCCTAATTAGATCTTGTTTTATCTCTTGCTAGCTCCTAGTTTAGCTCCCTAGTTTAGCTCCTAGCTTTATCACCTAGTTTAGCTCTTTGGTTTGAGCCTAGTTTAGCTCCATGGTTTAACATCCTGCTTCTAGGAGCCTATTTTATTCCCAATCATGTATTCTTGTTTTTCTTCTAGTGTAGCTTTGAAAATAGCTTCTAGTTTGGTTTCCAAATTAATGCCAAGATGTGCTTCCATTATTGAATCTTTTTTTGCTCTAATTGTTTCCTTGTTAGCTCCATGGTTTTCTTCCTTTTAGTTCCAAGGTTTTGCTTCTTTTAGCATCTGGTTTTTATTCTCTTTTAGGTCTAGGGTTTGCTTCCTTTGTTGCCCATCTCTTCCTAACAACCACGCCCAGCAAAGTCCAGTCTGTCTCACACCCCAAACTGCCCATTTGCCTCCCAGCCCAAATGTCCTCCCATCTGTCTCTCAGCCTCCCATGCAAACAAAATGTGTCCCAGCTTTTCAAAGAACAGTCTTAAAACTGCAGTCCATGTCCATGTCAAAATGTCCATTCAACACATATCACACACTTCCAAATGTTCCATGCCAGCAAACTGTCTTCCACCATAGATTAATGACATGTTAGAATGATACATGGCCAATAGTTGATGCAAGTTAAGATGATATATGTCCAAATGATATAAGTCAAAATGATAAATGTTAAAATGATAAAACTCAATAATAATATGGTATTGCAGGTGAAAAAGATACATATGATAGTAAACATGGTAGCCAGGCATCATAAAAATATATCAACAATGATTAATGATGGATTCTATATGTTCAATGTCACTAGATACTACCAACAACTAGGTCATCATCATTATCTTGATCATCATCAATGTGGTCATCATCATCGCCATCCACAATGTCTTCTTCAACTGCCTCATCATCATCATCTCCCATGTCTGTATAAAACCCATTATAATTTAGATCTATCTCATGAGGATCCAATGGATCTTCTGGAAGACCCGTGTTCTGCAAAAAAGAACATTCAAAATGAAAATTTATTATTTATTTCATGCAATATGTAATTTTTTTGTTATATTTATAATCTTATAACATATGAAACAGAACCATAATCATATTACATCATATCAAAGTGCACATACCATAATAAAATTTCAAATAAGTTACAAATAATAAGTCATTCCAATGTTGTAAAACATGCAACAATTCCAATAAACGTTAGTAAAGATCGTAAAAAAATGTGTTATACATTTTATCTATCAATTGTAAATTCTATTACATAACCGTATGTGCCAACCCTCTCCATT
This sequence comes from Picea sitchensis, assembly GCA_010110895.2. Taxonomy (NCBI): domain Eukaryota; kingdom Viridiplantae; phylum Streptophyta; class Pinopsida; order Pinales; family Pinaceae; genus Picea; species Picea sitchensis. The sequence continues at coordinate 61,878 of SNQJ01S0015018.1, read as the reverse complement.
TTGTGCTATATATGATTATGTTTTCCTATAAAACTCCTTTGAGAGTTAATTGGTCTATATGTCTTCTTCTCTTATATTTCACAAATGAATATTTTTCTAGGACATTTTGTCCCATTGTAATATGCTTCAAAGGTCCTTTGAGAATTAACTAGTTTATAGGTAATTTTGAATATGCTCTTGATACTCATTCAACTAGACCACATCCAAATGTCAATCCTTCCAAAGAAAAAATTCAATACATCAAGCCCTAAAGGATTGAAAATTATGACAAAAATGTAATAAAAGGTGTCAAGGTGTATTGACTTTCCTTGCCTTGCCATGCCATTCCATGTCTTTCCATGCCTTGCCTTTCCATGTCTTTCCTTGCCATGACATGCAATGTCATGACTTGCCTTTGCATGCCTTGTCATTCCATCCCTTTCCTTGTCATGACATGCATTTCCTTCCCTTGCCATGCCATGCATTGTGTTGCCTTGGCATGCCATGCTATGCCTTGCCTTTTGCATGCCTTTCCTTGCCATGCCTTGACTTTCCATGCCTTGTAGTTCCATTCCATGACATGTCATGCCTTGATATCGTATGGTATGCCTTTCCTTTCCATTCCATATCATTCCTTTCCTTGCCATGCCATTCCATGCCATGCCTTTCCATGCCATACCTTTCATTTCCTTGTCTTTCCATGCCATGCATTGCCTTACCTTTCCATGACATGTCATGCCTTGCCTTTGCATACCTTTCCTTGCCATGCAATGCCATGCCTTTCCTTTACATGCCATGCCATGCCATGCCATTCCATGCCTTGATATAATATGGTATTCCTTTCCATGCCATATTCCCCTCCATACCGTGCCTTGCAATGCCTGACCTTGTCTTTATATACCATGCCATACTTTGCCATGGCTTGCCTTTGCATGCCTTTCCTTGCCATGTGTTTCCATGCCATGCCATGCCATTCCATTGCATGCCTTTCCATTCCATTCCTTTCTATCATATGATATGCCTTTCCATGCCATGCCCCTCCATACAATGTCTGTCAATGCCATGCCTTGCATTCACTTGCCATTAATCTTCTTTCCATACCATGCCTTTCCATATCATACCTTGCCTTATCATGCTATTTCATGCCTTTCCTTCGCATTCCTTGTAGCTAGATCACCCCTCACTCCCAGGTGCCATGCATCATGAGTGGATGGACAATGTGGTCACCTATTCCATTCCTAAACAAGCTTGCATCATCTCATGGAAGTAAAAAATGTTTCTCCGTTAGGTTTTTATGCCCTCAGGAGGAATTGACCAAGAGTCTCCGAAATGGTTTGGGATATGAATTAAAACTGGGAATAAAAAAGACATGAGACTCAGATTGAGGAATTGTCATCTACATTGGATTCCTAGCATGGGATTCAGCTAGAGCACCCTCACTCCTGGGTGCCATGCCTCAAAAGTTGCTTTACTCATTGATTCCAAGAACTACGATTTTGATCAGTTTGAAGCAATGCAACATTTGGATTTAGGGGTCCAATTTATGAAACCATGCCTCGGGAGTGGATGGATAATGTGGTCAACTATTCCATGCCTAAAACATCTTGCATCATCTCACGGAACTCAAAACTACTTTGTTAGTTTTTTATTCCCTCTGGAGGAATTGGCGAAGAGTCCCCAAAATGGTTTGGGATGCGACCTGAAACTAGGCATATAAAAAAATCCAATACTTAGATGGATAAACCGTCATCTCCGTTGGATTCCTGGGATAGGATTTCAGCTAGAGCACCCTTGAATCCCAAGTCTCATGCCTTGGAAGTTGTTTTTTTCATCGATTTTGAGTACTAGGGTTTTTCTCAGTAAGAAGCAATGCAACATTTCGATTTAGGGGTCTAATTTACGAAACCATGCCTCAGGAGTGGATGGAAAATTTGATCACCTATTCCATTCCTAAACAAGCTTTCATCATCTCACATAACTCAAAAATGTTGCTCCATTAGGATTTTATGCCCTGAGGAGGAATTGGCCAAGAGTCCCCAAAATGGTTTGGGATCCGACTTGAAAGTGGGAACATAATGGAAACCGAGACTTAGGTTGAGGAATCATCGAATCCAATGGATTACTGGGATAGGATTTCAGCTAGAGCACCCCTCACTCCTGGGTGCCATGCCTCTAAAGTCAATTTACTCATTAATTTCGAGAACTAGTGTTTTGCTCAGTTTAAATAAATGCAACATTTGGATCAAGGGGTCCAATTTATAAAACCATACCTTGAGAGTGGATGGAGAATGTGGTCACCTAGTCCATGTCTAAACAAGATTGCATCATCTTAGAGAACTCAAAAATGATGCTCCATTAGTTTTTTATGCCATGAGGAGGAATTGGCCAAGAGTCCTCGAAATGGTTTGGGATGTGAATTGAAACTGAGCATATAATGAAAATTGAGACTCTAATTGAGGAACCGTCATCTATGTTGTATTCTTGGCATAGGATTTAAGCTATATCACCCCTCACCCCTAGGTCCAATCCATTGAAAGCTGTTTTTTCATCAATTTTGAGAACTAGGGTTTTGCTTAGTAAGAAGCAATGCAACATTTGGATTTAGTGGTCCAATTTATGAAACCACACCTCGGGAGAGGATGGAAAATACAGTCACATGTTCCATGCCTAAACAAACTTTCAACATCTCACAAAACTCAAATATGCTGCTCTATTAGGTTTTTATGCCTTGAGGAGTAATTGGCCAAGAGTCCCCGAAATGGTTTGGGATGCGAATTACAATTGGGCATATAAAAATAATTGAGACTCTGATTGAGAAAATTTTGTCTCCGTTGGATTCATGGCATAGGATTTCAGCTAGAGCACCCCTCACACCCTGGTCCAATCCCTCGAAAGTTGTTTTTTTCATCGATTACGAGAACCAGTGTTTTTCTCAGTTTTAAGCAATGCAACATTTGGATTTAGGGGGTCCAATTTATGAAACCATGCCTCGAGAGTGTATGGACAATGTGGTCACCTTTTCCATGCCTTAAAAATCTTGCAGCATCTCATGGAACTCAAAAATCCTGCTCTGTTAGGATTTTATTCCCTGAGGAGGAATTGGCCAAGAGTCCCCGAAATGGTTTGGGATGCGACTTGCAACTGGGCATAAAATGAAAACCGAGTGTCAGATTGAGAAATCGTCGACTCCGATGGATTACTAGGATGGATTTCAACTAGAGAACCCCTTACTCTCAGATGCCATGCCTCATAATTTTCTTTACTCATTGATTTAGAGAACTAGTGTTTTGCTCAGTTTGAAGCAATACAATATTTGGATTAAGGGGTCCAATTTATGAAACCGTGCCTTGGGAGTAGATGGAAAATGTGGTCACCAGGGTTCTGAAGTGCAAGAAGAGCTAACTGTCCAAATTCTCCTACTTTTAACAACCATCCCTACATTACCCCACAATCATACATAGAAAAAACAAAGTATAGGGATCTGGTAAGCCTACCTTAAACTCTTCGTCTGGTGTCGATCCCTTTGCACTCAGTTATTTATCGATTGTAGATCTCCTCCCAAGGAAAACTTGCATTCACCAAATACAAACAAGAAACTACAAGAATGAATTCTATATATGGATTAGTGGGTTAGATATCATAACAAAACCATGAATAAATCATGAAGATTGAAGACATCATTTGGCGGGACGAGAAAAGTATTTATTTATATTAATATCACAATTTTTCTTAAAATATGAGACTAACACTACTCCATGAATTCGATCCTGGGCTTCTCTTCACAATGCACCAACTGCTTCCATAGATTCTTCTCCTCTTCAGTTCTCTCTAGGGAAATGGCAAGGGTTTGCAATGGAGGAAAAATAAATTCTGGCTCAAACTCACAATGTGGTTGAAAAATATTGGGGCAAAGGGGGAGTACTGAAATGGGCATATTTTCTATGCTCTTGTGCTTCTCTTTGAAATGGGAACCCAACACCTTCTTTTATAGGCCAAAAATCTAGGTATTCGGTTGGGTGACCAGCTATAGGCGGTCAAAATATTTGTAACGGCCCAAAAGGCCATATTCCTTTGCAATTTTTATTTTTCGCTCTTTTTGTCAGTGTACATAGTCTGTAATGGTGCAAAATGCATGTGTACGCGGGTAGTAGTGGTGCAGGGCGCATACATCTTCAAGAAAATGGTTTTTTAGAAGAGTTGTTCAATGATGTCTTGGAAAAGATAGCAAGTAAGATGGCCTCATGACAGGTATGCATGTCTGGTGCAAATTAGGTTTATCAAATATGCCCCCTAATGTGTGAGGTCAGAAGAGCATCTGATGGCCGAAATACATTACAAATAATCACCAACGTATGAAACTAGTGAGCCCAAAGACTAGAGTTCAGGAGGTGCCATCTGCAAAATAATAATTTATCTCATCAAGGCAGGCATACCCATGCTTGGGATGAAATAAAATCATGGCTACCAATCAAATACACTACAGATCCATGTGATATAACTATATAAAGTGTAGCCGCAAGAAATACACAGTGGATCTACATCTCAAAATCAAAAAATATACATGTATAGTATCCATCTTTAAGAAGCTAATGACACCCGATGGTTGGAGATGAGGCCTTCAGAGCTCGAGAAACAACTTCAAGATATTCAAAACTCGGGTAGGAGTGTAGTATCAGTGTACGACTTCACTACCCAGAGGTCTTCAACGATGTGTCAAAAACAGACAAGAGGATCTCGGTGATCAGGTAAATAAATTCATTGATTTTGAACAAGGACTTGATTGGTCTTTCGGGGTGGTTGGGCATGAGGACAAGAGACAAACTGTAGAAGAGCCAAATCAAGCTTAGTAAAAATTCCCCTGGACAAAAGCATGAAAAATGACGAGACTCAGGTAGCATGGCATTGACATAAGGTCACGATGAAGAAGGCAACACAAACTCTCCATATGTTTAGAAGGATGGCCAAATGGAGGAGGAAACATCTCTATGTAGCAAGAACAGCTTCCTAAGGTCATATTAAATCCTAGATCTTGACGAAAAAATGGAAGGATGTGCTTTGTCTAGGGGTGAATCATCGTGCTTCCAATAAAAGGAAAATACTTTTCCCTTCCTCTTTTTGGGGTATATTTGATTTTTTTGTCTTTTTCAATAATTTTGGAAAGCTTGAAAAAGAATAAAAGAATGCTACGTTACAAAGAAAGAATGAATGTCGTAGACATACTATTTCCAAGTGCAAGGAACACATTGATTTTGAGAGAAACGAGACATATGCAAGAAAAGGACACTCGGGAAAAATCCTCCCTAGGTCAAGGTGTCAAGACGCAGAGGCAAAGTGCTACAAGGCTTGCGTATAAGGTATGCTCATATGGTTCAGTTGAGTGGATCGGGAATTAAGACAAATATGAAGGAATGCAAATGTGATTAATAAGACACATGTTGGCCCTGGGTTATGGAAGGAAGCGAAGAACGAGGAAGAAAAGGGAAAAAACGAGCTTCACAGGAGACATAGTGACTGTCACTGGGTCAATGCGAGCAAAAGAACAGAAAATATGGAGCGAAGTGCAGAAAAGAAATCCGTTGGATGAGGAGATCAAGGATGATAGATCAGCAAAGGAGAGAGATCGAGGACTACTCAGAAAGTGGGAAAATCCACCGATGGATGCTTTGGAACACCGTGTGAAAAGGAAGGAAAGACATGCTAGAGAAGCCCGAAAAAAAAGGGTCAAGTTGACCTAGGGTTTTAGACACCTAGGGTTTTTGTATTTAGGGTTTTGGCACCTAGGTTTTGGCCTAAGGCTATTGGTGAGGTATTGTAATGTATAAATATAGGTCAAGAGGACTTGGGCCGCAAGGGTCATTGAGTATTGGTATGATATTGTTGTTGATCTAGCTCTATTATTGTGTGAGAGATGATCATATTGGGGAAGAGAAGTGTTGAGGGAGAGAGCCTTCTGGTATTGTAAGATCTTCATCTGTGTGCAAAGATCAAGTCCTGTAGCTGGGTGCACAGGAAGGGGAGATAAAGAGAGAGAAGAAAGAAGATCTGCTAGTTGAGAGCGTAGACAAGAATTGTATGCTTTCCCTTAATAAATCATAAGCACAGTTCTGTGGACGCAGCCCTAGAGAGAGGGTGAACCAAGTATACCCTATATTGTGGATGTGTGATTGATTCTTTGATCTCTATTGTTGTTGTATTATTGTTTGCATTGTTGTGTTAGATCAGATCTATAGTTGTGAAGGAAGGATCTAGCTAGTTTATGATAGATGCATGTTATGTTGTCGTTGCAATAAGAACCACTTGATATTACCCTAGTTGTAGACATCTCTGTCCTGCAACCCCCTCATAGCTTCTTCGGGTGAGACTACATCTAATTCATAGGTGCTGCTGAAAGGGCCAATAGCTAGGGCTTATTGGTGCGCTCTTGGAGCTGAACCCTGGGTGTGCCCCTGTGCCAACAAATGGTTTCGTTGCCGGGACATGAATATTTTTAAGGGAATGTCAAGGTGGTTCCCATCGAAGACAGATATTCAGAAGTGGGTAGAGGATCAAGAGAAAGAATTCACTGAAGCCTAGAACAAAAACCCTAAAATAAACATTTAAGATTGGCTACAAAGATACATCTTCACCAACATTCACAAGATCTTCTTTGGAAGAATCCATTAGGAGCTACAAGAGTGGTTGGCTAGGTTAGCTGACACATAGTTTGAAATCAGATCTATACCCCCTATGGTTTGGACACTATCATTGTTCTAGAAGGTCAAGAGAGTCGACAATGATGTATCCAGAGTAGTAGATCACTGGTTGGATAGTACCATCAGAGGATATATCACTGAGTTTGTTGTTGACAAAACAAAATTTTATAGTCAAGCCGAGAGATAATTTTTCAAGGGACCCAGAGGAAAAATTTTGAACTTCATGAAGCTAAGAATCAAGATTCTATTGCATGAAAACCACATCTTTAATATACAATAGATTTATCGGACCTAAAAATGCTAATGTTCAAGGTCTCGAACAGTGATAGCGACACAGAAGTAGGACATACGCATAGTGGGAAAGTATTCCACAGAGTTCACCTTGAGAATTTGTTTAAGCAAAAATATGGTGAAGAAGGTTTCTATAGTGGAGAAGAGGTAGATCTAACCAATGAAGAGCATATAGAGCCCACCGGAACAGAAGAAGGGGAAGCTGAAGAACTGTGCGAACTGAGCTAGAAATCTGAGGAACTGTGTGAACTACTGAAGTAAGAAACGTTAATCCTCCTGTTGTCTCAACAATACCTAGCAATCAGAATAGTCAGAACCACTAGAGCTTTCAGAGTACTGTTACCAGTAGCCCAACATCTACTAAGACAAGAAGCCTAGTTATATTTATGGTAGATGAAATGAGACTCCCTATATTTAGAGGAGATGGATCTGAAGATCCAGATCAACATTGGTTTCTATGTGAGGCCGTATGGAAAATTAAAAGTATCATTGATGAAGCCATCAAGAGAACCTAGTTCAACACTACGCTAAGCGACCGCGCACTAAGATGGTACATGAAACTTGTCCAAGTACTGGAACAACCTAAGCCCCTGAATGAGATGAAGAATGTGTTGATTGCAGAGTTTAAGAAACCTAAGTCGGAGTCACAATGTATTACGGAACTAAAATAAATTAAACAAAAGGTAGCAGAACCTGTTTGGGAGTTCGACCAGAGATTCAAGACCCTAACAGGCCAACTAAATTTCCAGATCCCCGATGAACAAAACAAAGAGTGGTTCATCGCTATGTTGTTACCACACATAAGAATCCCTTTGATGCAACAAAAGATTGCGTCTCAGGAATAGGCTTTGGAGATTGCCATGAAGCTCAAATCAACACCAATGGGAGAATCTATCTTAGGCATTAGCCAGATCATGAGCCAACTAACTAGTTTGTCTGTACAGGTCGAGGATATGAAGAAAGATAAGGGAAAAGAGAAAATGGAAGATATCTGGTGTGTTAGATGCAGATCTGAAGGCCATGATAAGGAACACTTCCCTTTATTTCATGAATACCTGGCATCAGGAGCACCGAGCCCCTTAAAGAAAGTTAACCTACCATGGTGTGAGGTATGCAGAAATAAGCATCGCCCAGGTGAATGATATTACATACAAAAGTATGTACAAACACCCACAAACTTGTATTGTACATTCTATAAATCAGTGGGGCATGATGATTGGGATTGTATAGCTTATGATCTCATGCATGAAAGGTCGAGAGACATATACAATATTCAAGGCGAAGTACAATAAGAGGGAAACACTTTGCAGTACAACTCTTTGGGGAGAGGAAATTTTACCCCTCACGGTGGCTACAGAGGATGAGGACGAGGAGGAAGTATGGGTCAAGGCCAAGGGAAAATAATCTGTTACAACTACATGCATCCAGGACATTTAGCAAGGGATTGTCAAAATCCCTGCACAACCTGTAGTTACTGTAACTCCTTTGAGCATGTCATAGAATAATGCCCTATGCTGCTGGATGAAGTTCAGGGAAAACAAGGACCCCAACAGAACCCACAAGTACAACTGATATATGTTGAACCTCGTGGAGCAGACCCTAGAGACCTTGTTATTACTCGAGGAGGCCCTGCTATAGGAGAAGACAAATCAACCCAAGGAAGGACTGAAAATGACCACGGAATCAGGAAATCTATAGAAAACACCCCGATGTTCGATGCTAAGAAAGAAAGGTAGATATTCGAGGATGCAAGGAAAGAGTTCAAAGAAGATAAAGGATCTTCATCAAAGAGACAACCAAAAATCAAAGAATATGGTATGCCTCAGGCATTTTATCCATCTACATCACCAACATAAGAGAAAGAGGTAAGCAAACTCATGGAATTCCTGCACACTTGTGTTAAGTTGATTCAAGATAAAGGCGTTTTACAAGAATTACAAGATTTAATCAAGCAGTATGAACTAGGAAAAATAGACCCCTTTTTGAATAGAGCAGTGCACCAAATTAGAAAAAGGAGAAGGACAAATAAAGAATTACACTTGAATGCTCAGATAGGAGAGTATGAGATAGACTATGTGGTCCTTGACTTAGGGTCAAAAGTCAATGTCATGACAAAGCAGACATGGGAATTAATGGGAAAACCCAAGCTGATATATTCCTCTATCAGGCTTCACATGGCTAACCAACAAGTTGTTAGCCCATTTGGATGATTAGAGCATGTCCTAGTGGACATCGATGGGGTAAGAACCTTTGCAGATTTTGAGGTAATTGAAATTGTTGATGATAGTTTCCCTTACCTTGCGTTGTTAGGAATTTATTGGGCCTTCGACAATTCCACTATTGTTGATTTAAAGAAAAGACGCATGACTGTTATAAACCTAATTTTCTCTAGACATGCTTACCTAGAATCAGGCCATCTCAGATTCCTTCTTTGCCAAAACACTACTGAACAACTCTTCTTAAAAACCTCTTTTATAAAAGCCCACACACCCTACCCCATTACTGCACGCGTGTACATGCTAGTTGACCTAAAATAGCCTGTGTGTACCTACAAAAGCACAAAAAAAGGAAAGTTTCCGACGGAACACACAGCTTTGGGTGAGTTAACTAAACCTTCCGACCATGCATGGTCGAGGGTTCGACCAAATACCTAGCTTCTTCTAGACTATAAAAGAAGGTTTAAGGGTCCCATTTGGAAGAGGAGAATCATAGTAAAGAAACTATATCCATTTGCACATTCCCTTTGTCCCAACCCTTTATCCATCCTTTTGCAAGGAGAGATATAGAGCAAAGAAGTTGGAGGAAAGTTGAAGAGGAGCCCAAGACTAGGTTCGTGGAGTAGTGGCCAGCTTCGTCATTGTAAGTTGATTTGTTAAAGTTGATAATAAAGAAGTATTTTTCTCGTCCCACCATATGAGGTTTTCATAGTTTATTGCATACATATTTGAATCTCTAACCCATTAATCTATAGATCAAATGCATGTAGAGTTTGTTGTGTATATTGTGTGAATGCAGTTCATACTTGGAGGAGAGTTGCAGTCAAGGAGCGATCAAGTGTGAAGAAGGATCAATATCAAACGTCTGGAATAAGGTATGCTCACTTAACTACGTATTTTCTTAAGAACAATGGGGATTAGGTCCGGGACGACGATAGAAAGTAGGATCCTTTAGTTCTTTTTTGCATGCATAATTTAACCCTAAATTCTAGTCCGTAGAGGGATTTCCCACTCACAACAGAATTGGAGACCATACTGGGGAAATATCTAGGGTTTTTGGGAATATTTTTTGGGTATTTTAAAAACTGGTTTCATTTCATGTTTTTGAAGTTTCTGCAAAAGTCTGAGCTAACAGAGATTCTGGTCTTCCATACCAGTTATCTATGTTTCTTTGCTTGACTGTATTTTTTTTTCGAGACCCACAGAGGTACACGTGGCCTATATAAGGTCTGCATGCGTGTACCCACACCCTACATTCTCACAACCCACGTGTATACGCTAGATGAGGAAGTGTCAGTAGAGTGTATGATTCTAGAATTTTTTATTTTTTATTTTTAAAAAGAGGCAGCCATCCTCTTCCCTGTCAGAATTAGTCCTTCTCAGGGGTTTTCTGGAACTCTTTCTAGTCTTTGTTGTTTGTAGTCTATAGCTTAGGTTTCACCTCATATTGTTTTGTTCTATGAAGTTTTCCTTGAATTGTTTTCTTTTTTTTGTTAAAGTAAGTGTCCGAGTCTTCAAGAGATCTTGGTTCTCAGTATCAGTGGTCTCTACCTGGGATGGATTTCTTGTATTTTTATTTTCCTCAGAGTTTTAGAGATACACACGGCCTGTATAAGGACAACATGCATGTACACGCTCTTTGACTTTACACAGCTCGCGTGCACACGCTTGCTGTTGAATTGTCAGCAGTATGCTTGTGGAGGAAATTTTTGTTAAAGGTGGGGAAATCATCCTTTCCTTTGACAAGAGTCATACCTCTCAGGTTTTTGGATCTCTGTCATAGTAGTCAGTAACTTAGGTTTGATCACAACAATAGCTTTCTTTTTCAGTTAGAATTTTTCCTCAAAAAAATTTTTTTATAGGGTTTTTTGACAAGTGTGAGAGTCCAATTTCAAGTTGCTTGTGTGTGATTTTTAAAGTGACTCTTTGCGATCTGCACTTAGGAAAGAAGTTTTTCTTGGTTATGACTTGTTGGTATTTTTCCTTTTTGCTTTGTAAGCATTCAAATAAAATAAAAAAATCATGTATTTCTTTGTTTGAGTGAAAAGTGTTGTTTTGCATTAGTAACCAGGGAAAAGTTTTTTCTTTCATAAGTTCTTGGTGGTTTACTTAGATCGTAAGCAGCTCGTAGTCAAGTGAAATCCTTCTTTGAGTTTGTTGTTCAAAGATCTTAGAAAAAAAATTCAGTTTGAAAAGTTGTTTAGGATTTGAGTTAAGTGAAGGTATTTTGTTTCCAACTTTCTGTTTATTTTTGCTTTCATCTTTCAAACATCACTAGTTTCATTTTCATAACTTTTGACTTAAGACAATCCATAAAATTAATGATAAATCTAAAATTCATTAGACTTTTTATGTTTGTAGGGTCAATCAACTAGTTTAGGATTAGGACCTTGAATTAGGTTGGAGAGGAAACTCTTCAAAACCATTAAAATCAAACATTGGAGTCTGAGTTAGGGAGTGTCAAAGTCCAGTATCTTGAAAGTTATTTGGGACCCCCTTCTAACACAGGGGATAAAAACGAGCTCGTGTGTGGAAAGGTAGTGGAGATAACCCCTCCAAAGATGAACCAATCATAGTGGAGAACACATATAGAGGGCTTGTCTTGGGATTCTGTCGATTTCATTTGCCACAAAGATTCGTGGGTCTCGAATCTGTTTGAGGTCCTCAGTTGTCTTCCGAACCACTTTCTCTCGACACCCTTGACAGGTTTCGGGCTCGATACCCTGCTCATTGTGGTCTACCCGACTTTTGATTGTACCCGCCTGGTGATTGTTCGCGCGCTGGAAACCTAGTTGCCTATCTTTTTAGAGACATACACAGGTGATTGCGGGGGTATACCATGGTACCTAGGACAAACATCAAGCCATGCTTTGTAGAGTATACCTAGAGGGTGCTTCCATGTTCAATTTTCACTTGCACTAGTAAGTTTCTCTAGTGTTGGTTGTTGTAACTGTTCTTCTAATTAGTTTAGTGTTTTCTTTTCCTATCTTGTAGGGAATTTTTTAGTGTGTGTTGTTTTTGAACGAATAGAAATCCCTAGGGTGTCTTTGATCTTCTCACATAGTGGAGGATAATGAGCTCTGCCAGTCACGAAGGCTTCTGGGCCTGTCATCGGTTACACTAGAGCCACCCCTGCCACCACTAAGGCGAATTCTAGACCAACAAGGGTCTTTTGAAGCAACCGAGTCACAAGAAATTGTGCCCGACCAACATCTAGAGGAATCAACCATTTTAGACCTTGGAGTAAAATCTCTTGGTCTAGTTGAAACCTCAACCACTAATCTTTCAACACCCATCATCGTATCGATTCATCCTTAAAAGTGCGAGACAATGTCACACGCAATAATGGAAACAAATGTTGTTACTCCTTCTAGGAATTCTTCAATTCCCACTATGGTTGTCACCACAAGATATTTTCCACCTCCTAACCCATTGTCACGAGTCTGAGTCACCATGGTCTCGACCACCTCTACCTCACACAATGGTCCAATCCTGTCTATGACGGTGGCCACAACCCCTTTCACACCAAGTGAAACAAGCCCTCCATTCTCATATAGGATGCCTAGCTCAGGTACAAGTCCTGTACTTTCCCACTCCACTTCACAGACTTTAGGTCTGGGGGCAGGGAGCTCTAACACTCCTCTGCAAGGCCACATTGGGGGAACTTCTTCTCCTTTTAATGATTTCCCTTATGGGGGAGGTCATATACCTCCTTCGTCCCCTTCACTCGGTGGCACACAACAGCCATCCGTCAGGCCACCTACACACCATAGTTTATTTGGAGTGGGGAGTCAAGGACCACCTTCACATAATATGCTGGTAGGTTTGACACCATTTCTAATGATCATTGCATTTGGTAAAAACCCCTTCTCATCAGCTACTTTCCCAACTGGGGGCAATCCCGATTTTGGACAACTTATTCCTATGTAGGGTACTATTCTTGCATAGGGGGCACACCCAAGAAATTCTTCCACATTAAGGCCTTGGAATTCTTGGCAGGGATCCATTCCCTCGTCAAGAATGATTATATGGGGCAATTATTTTCACAATCAATGGAACCCTAGACAAGGTACTATGCCTATCCCCACAAGATCGACATGGGACAACCCTTCCCAAATTCCTTTAAATGTAATGCACGTCCAACCATATATGTCCTATTTTGGGAATCAGATGATGATGTCTCCTCACACACAGAATCCGTACGTTGGCCATGGCCATGGTTTTTACCAGAACCCAGGCCAGCAGCCGAAATTTTCCTGGCAACCTGGTGCCAGTCAAACTCCAGGTCCCTTTTTGCCAGGTTATCACCAACAACCCAAACTATCTTTCCTGGCAACCTTGCATTTTCCAGACTTGACAAGGTTGTTGAATGACCCTATCTATCACTATACGTGTTGGCCTCCTATGCCGACAAAGTTGCCTTTGGACATACCAAATTTCGAAGCCAATCCTAATGAAGATCCAGGAGATCATGTGACTACCTTCCATCTTTGGTGCTCATCTAACTCGTTGAAAGACAACTTCGTACGGTTGCGATTTTTTCAACGTACTCTCATTGGGAGTGCCGCGAAATGGTACATTGAGCTCGACCACTCAAAATACTCTTCCTTTGGAGAATTGGCAATGGATTTCCTAAACCATTTTCAATTACCCGTGAGATACGACGTTGGCACAGAATTGCTGGCCAATTTCGCACAGACAAATGCAGACCATATCTCTGATCACATTCGAGAATGGAGACACCGGAAGAGTTTAATTAAGGTGCCAGTCCCACCAACATTCCTGCTCAAGTGGTTCCTTAAGTCTTTGGTCCCATAGTTATCCAAATATGTCGCGACGTCGAGAGTATTTTCCGAAGAAGATGCCATCATGACAGCTCAATAGCTTGAGCTAATCTATTCTCAGTCTGGTTTATTATATGAGATCTTTCTAGATGTGCCACGCTCAATACTTGATAAAACCAGACAGAGAGTTGGACCACATGCTGATGGTATTGTTGGTTCAACACAAACAAATCCCAGTGAGCAACTAACAAAGCAATTGCAGCAGTTGTCTATACAACACACAATAGCTAGCCAAACTACTTCTTTGGCTGCTCCCCCTACTAAAACGTCGAATGTAGATACTATGCAATCGACCAATCCCAAGGCCACCCAACAACCTGAAGGAAAGAAGAAACAACGAAAGAAGGGTAAGGGGGATAAGAAACCCACTGATAATGTTGGTGGGGGAAACACTGAGAAACAAAAGGCGAGGTATCCATCCAACCTGTGCATGGAAGACCATCTGACCCACCAATGTCCTCGACTTGTACAGGCCCAAAAGTTTGTCACACAGCAACAAACTACTGTGTTAACCAATCCATTTCAGCATGGGCAAAACCTAACCCAAGCCTCTACAAGCGTGGAAGGGGGCATTCAAGGACCCTCTCCGTCTTCAAACAAACCCGCATCGATGAATGTATATACGATGAAGGGTGGTGCTTTTATATCGACTAGAGTGCATGACTACAGTAAACCAAGCACTTCTGAGAAGGGAAAAGAAGTTGAACTCCCATCTCTTCCTCTACATATTGAGAAGACCTTGGGCGAAACAATGACATGCATCCCAAAAGGCATGTTCAAAAAAGCTTCTCACAACCCAAACGCAAGGGCTACCCAGAACTATTTTGTGGTGGAGGATCTGTCACAAACCCCTTGTGTGATGTCTGCTTTGGAGGTCCTCCAAAGCTGCCCTTCCCGGAGGAAAGCCTTATTAACCGCTTTAGGATCTACTGAGACTTGTAAACCAAGTACAATCATGCTAGATACAATTGACTTAAAACCTCATCTGCCTTACCACGTATCATTTCAGATAGTAGTGGCTTATCCCACGAAATTTTTTACTCAGGATATCTTCCGCACGGTGGTTGATGAGGGTGCCTCGACATGCATTATGTCATTGGCATGTTGGAAGGCCGTGGGTGAGCCCATTTTGTCTCTGTCACCTACTCTTCTCACTATTTTTGACATTCATTCATTCTGACCACATGGTATCATTCCCTCTTTCCCTGTGTGGTTAGGAGGGAAGATCATGTGCATCGAGGTTGAAGTAGTCGATGCGTCCCTTGACTACAATATCTTGTTAGGAAGGAGTTGGACTTATTCCATGCATGAAGTAGTTTCTACAGTTTTCTGGGTCTTGTTGTTTCCACACGAGGACTAGATTGTGACCATTGATCAATTGTCTTTCTCCAGACTTGACCCTTCATTGGGAGCATCCACAGTCCTAATGATTGATAATTCTCAACTAGGCATAGTCAAGATAGGGGTTAGTTTGTGCCCATCCTTTATGGGTACCTTCAATTACCCACCCCCTCAAGGCGATGTCAGGTTCATATTCGACCACCATAAGGTTGATATTTTCCAAGTTTCATCGTTTCGCACGACTTACTTCACCGATCCGTGGATACTTCTTTCCCAATCGGCCATGATGGATGGGACAGGGCACCCGGGCATGTCCATGCCCTTGTCCACAACTGAAGTAGCGTACTCTTTAGTCCAACAAACTTCAGCCAACATAGATCCAACTCCTGTACAAGAGTTATATCCTCTTTTAGAGCCTATTTGGGCTCAGGTTTCTCTCGCTGACATCGATTCATTAGACTTAGTCTTTCCATCTGACGAGGCAGTAATTGAAGCAATGACTAATCCGAACAAACCTTAGGATAATCTTCATCATAAATCATACTTCCTCCTAGAGTTAAGCAGAATTGAAGCCAGAGAATTCACCTTGACTATGACTGGAGATAGGTCTTGTCCTATTAATCCCTGAGCTACACACGAGGTCTATGCTGAGGATAATATGAAAACCATCACTGAAACCATACTGATCAATATCTCTAGAACCCCTGGCGTCATGGAGAATGTGTTCGTCGGAGATGACTTCTCCCACGAAGATATTCAAATCTATACAGATCTATTTAAATAATTTCACAACGTTTTTTCCTGGTCTTACGAGGAAATGCTAGGCATCGATCCAAAAATAGTCGAACATGAAATCACAACTTATCCTGATGCCAAGCCTGTCTGACAAAAGCATCATCCAGTTAATCCTAGGAAAGAAGCAACCATTAAGGTTGAAGTTGAGAAATTGCTAAAAGTCATTTTTATCTATCCTATCCATTTGACCCAATGGGTGTAAAATCCTGTGCTGGTCAATAAAAAACAAGGCATGATTCGTGTATGTACAGACTTCCATGATTTGAACAAGGCCTATCCAAAAGATAATTTTCCCACACCATTCATCGACCAGATAATTGATGAATGTGCCGGTTGTGAGGCCTTCTCTTTCATGGACGATTTTTTGGGATATAACCAAACACAAATCAAACTCGAAGACTAGCACAAAATGACATTCATCTATCCATGGGGTACATTCGCATATCATAAGATGCCTTTTGGTCTCAAAAATGTTGGAGCGACCTTTCAGTGGGCCATGTCTTTTTCTTTCCATGACCACAAGTATATAGTCGAGGCCTATTTAGATGATTTAGCATCTCGATCCCACAAGAGAACAAATCATCCCACACACCTCCGACTTATATTTGAGCGTTATCGCTACTTTTGGATTCACTTGAATCCAAACAAGTGCAACTTTTGCGTAACATCAGGATGTTGTTAGGTTTCATAGTATCAACAACAAGGATCATGGTTGATCCTCTCAAGGTTGAGGCAATAATTCAGTTGCCTCCCCCATACACAATCCTTCAACTTCAGAGTCTACAAGGCAAGGCGAATTTTTTAAGATGCTTCATCGCCAACTATACCGAGATCACTAAGGGCTTTATGTGCTTACTGAAAAAAGATGTTCCTTTTCATTGGGACAATTCCGCTCAACGCTCTTTGGCCACATTGAAATAGACCCTCACAACTACCCCTCTGCTCTAGCCACCTAACTATAATAAATATTTCTTATTATACTTGGCTACAGTAGAGTCAACCATTCGCATGGTATTAGTTCATGAGGATGACTTGTTCTCAGAATATGTGATTTATTACCTGAGCCAAGGCCTCGTAGGACCAGAACTCAATTATTCTCATATCGAAAAAATTGTGTTGGCAACAATTCATGTTGTTCAATGGTTCCGTCATTATGTTCTATTTAGCAATACCACCATCATTGTTGTCGTGAATCCATTCCAGTACATGTTGACACGATGGGTAATAGGCGGAAAGATCAGTAGATGGATAGTCGTCCTCCAGGAGTTTGACTTAGATTTCATTTTAGCGAAATCAAAAAGTCACTGATCTTCGTAGAACTTATTTCAGAACTTTCGGTCGAGTCAGGTGATGTTGTGCCCGAAGAGTCGCCTTTCAGAGGAGATATGTTTTTTATCACATGTTCGGATCCTTGGTATGGAGATATACTAATATATCTCCAGACTTTGAAGTGCCCCACCTCTACTTCTCATGATGAGCATCGACGTATATGCCATCAGGCTAAGAATTATCTCATACTCAATGATACGTTGTTTCAGAGAGATGTAGACTGCATCCTGCACTGATGTCTCACTCACGAAGAAGCAGTTATCATGCTTAATGATTTCCATACCGGAGCGTGTGGCGGTCATTTTTCTGGGTTGCCAATAGCCCAAAATATTCTACGAGTAGGTTATTTCTAGCCGACACTAATCAAAGGTTGTATCGAATCGGTCAAGAAGTGCCACCCATGCCATATCTTCTCTCGAAAGATGAGGGCACATCCCGCTCCTATGTTTCTTGTCATCACAGTTGGTCCCTTCACCAAGTGGGGGATTGATTACACTACATGCAACCCTCCTTCAGCAAGGGGGCACCGTTATATCATCGTAGCCATAGACTACTTCAAAAAGTGGGTCGAAGCTATGCCAACGTTTAAAGATGATGGAGAGACTACAACTCTCTTTTTATTCAACCAGATAATAGCAAGGTTCGGCGTCCCAAGGGAGATTGTCACTGACTATGGTAGTCACTTTCAGAACCAGATGATGACCGAGTTAACATCAAATCTTGGGTTATGGAAAGAACATTCATCACCCTACTACCACTAAGAAAATGGTCAGGTGGAAGCTGTAAATAAATCTCTTAAGACCATCCTATAGCGAACGATCAACACAGGCAAGTCAAATTGGCATTTGATGTTATACTCGACATTATGGGCTTACCAAACATCTGTCAATACTGCAACTGGTTTCTCACCTTTTAAACTTGTGTATGGGCTGGAATTAGTCTTGCCTATCGAATGTCAGATCCCTTCCCTAAAGTTGGAAGTACAATTATTGCTAGACACTTCTTCACTTGAAGAACGATTATTATACCTTGAGCAGCTCAATGAGCAACGTCATGATGTGTCCCTGGCCAGCGAGTCTCACAAACATAAATTCAAGTGTCAGTATGATAGGTCTATTCGTCCTCGAATTTTCTCTGAAGGTGACCTTGTCCTGGTCTATGATCAAGATAAGGACCCCCTGGGGGTAGGAAAATTCAAACCCATGTGGTTCATACCTTTCATCATAAAAGAGGTTCTTAACAAGGGCGCTTATCATCTGGTTGACTTTGAAGGGAATTCTTTGGCAGAGCCTAGAAATGGGATCTACCTCAAGAAGTATTACTCATAGCCAGGTCACCATGGGTAACTTTTTGTAACATATGTATAGTCTTTGTACTATTACTTTCTAGTTTCCTTTTAGTATTATGGACGTGTTGTTTTTGATGTGATATTTCATCACTGTGGTAGATGTCAAGTGAATCTGAGGTGTTCATTGGGTACGCAGACGGTGCTAGCCGACACACTCGGAGGCTTGCCTCTGCAGCTTGGGTGATTTTTTCACCTCGAGGCTAGTTATTATATTCCGAAGGTATATGCTTAGGTGACACCACAAATAATGTCACGGAGTATAGTGAAGTTATTGAGTTGCTTCGTGATGCCTTGTCATTTGGTATCTCTCATCTCTGGGTCTATCTTGATGCTCAGTTGGTTGTGTCTCAGTTAAATAGATTCTACCATGTTCATGATCCGACTTTACACCGACGATTCCTTAGGGTACGTCTCTTAGAACAAAGCTTTGATTATATTACATATTTTCATGTTCCTAGGAGATTAAAACAGATTACAGATACTCTAGAAAATCAAATTTTAGATTGGCATCTTGCACACATATGAAAGGACATATACATAAACATGTAAATACATTTTTAGAAAACATGATCAATAAGACACAAAAAGACATAAAAATCCATATATAATATCATAAGTCACCAGAGTACATAGGTGGATGAAATCACCTAAAAAGTATGACCAATAATGAGTCATGGGGCTTATGCCCTCAAAAAATATATATACACGTAGTGATCTTGGCACATGAAAATTCTAACTAAGGTCAGGGCCTGTGGGCTCTGTTGTACTGATCAACAACATTTGCCAAACCCCGAAACAATCAGACCCATGTTCGTGGTGCCCCCACTACATGAGGCTGCATAGATGGTGGCAAATCCTCAATCTCTTCCATAGGGACCGTGCGAGTGAGCGAAGTAAAGTTTTGCTCAATTCGTCTCAACACCCTCTTAGCCTCCCCAGCTGACAGATCTCCTGCTACTACTGGTCCCCTTGCAGCGGCAGGTGTGGCCCTTGGCCGAGGATGACACATGTTCCTCGCATAGTCCGCAGGTCGCACTGGTCCCACATCTGCACACAACAGACAAGTATTTGTCAAATACTCTGGTATATAAAAAAAATGATATATAACAAAAATTACATAAAAATTACATATGTTTAACAAAAAAAAATGATGGAAACTTACACATCTCTTCTCACTCCTCACCAGGAGGTACTGGTATCTCAGGATCTCTCAAAAAATCAATCCCAACATAAGGGTAATCCTCAATGAATGGGATATGTCGTGACAACCACGTGAAGAAATCATCATGAAAGGACTCATTGGTCCTTCCACCAACCTGTCGTGGCAATAACACTGCCCATCTACAAAATGTGGGAAGAGAGACCTGATATCCTCGTACCACTACTCGAGGACTAAAGCTCAGAACTCTTTCAAAAAAGAAAGAGGATAGAATGGTCCCGAACCCGAAGATCCTCTGCATCCGCGACCAACAATCTATCAACTACCTCTTCATACAATCTAGCAACGTGGTGCTCCAATCAAATATTTTTGCATTTAAGCACTGGACTGCACAGTTCATCTATGCACAAGACGCCTGATGTAGAGCCGTAGAACCAGTGATTCACCCAATAAAAAACACAATCACCTGCAGTGATAAGTCAATAATCTTTCTTATGGGCACCTGTGAGCTCGAGCGGTCTATACCAGCCTCATAGTAAATTCCTATCAATTCCGCTATGTTATGCATCCCCAAAGGAAATGTCCGGAAGTTGACTGGTTCCCCTCTCCCGGAGAGGCCAATCAAAAAATATATATCCTCTGTCCTGGGCACCAGTGACCGCCCCTCTAACATAAACACCTCTACATCCAGATGTCAATAATCAACCAAGGCATTCAATAGACTAGGTTGTGCCCACATAAAAGGACATAAGAAGAACTTGAGCAGCCCACATTGCATCAAGGAAGCCACAACATTGGGGTCTTCCCCGACCAACTCACTAACCTCCTCATGCTCTCTTTCTCTCCAGTGAACATACATCCTGCAAAACACCAAGGTTCAGGAGGGTTAACCCTTGTTTTTTAAACTTTTTTCATTCAATAAGGGGGTCCACGCGGGTTGTAGTGTTGACAGTAGCGTGTACACGTGTGCAGTTTTTACTCTTCCCGAATGTACATGCGGCTTGTCCTAAGAAAGCCCGCATGGACCTAGGGCCGACCTTTTGAAGGTCAACGCCCCCCCAAAACATGGAACCCAAAGAAAAAATAAATATTTAAATTGCAAGATAAGAGAGTTTGTACTTACTTGGTCCAGATAGATGGTCGTTTCATCCACTGTAGCTCCCAGAATCACCACTTTTATCAAGGGGTTTTTTTTGGCTCCATATTCAATTTCCAAATCAACAATGGTGATAATGAGCTGTCAGCTTGTATTTATAGACTTTTTGGCCTCTTTATGTCACTTTTTTGCCCCCCTTATCATTCTCTTTAAAACAAAAAAAACATTCCGAGTGATTCAGGAGTTGCATGGGAGGGGTATGATTGGGCATTGGGACAATTTTTTGGAGTTTTGGGTAACTTTTGACGGTCCGTGGAAAAATTTCAGATGATCAACTTGAGCATGTAGGTTAGGTTTCTACCCTAAATTTTGTATCTCGTTGTATTTTTTTCCTTTGCATAGGATCGATCCCATCAGGTTGCGACACAAAACCATCATTGCTTCTTTAGAAGTGTCGCGAGTTGGTGGTAGAGCTTACCAGAACATGGATTCCCTAGGTAGATCCTGGTTGCATTATGGTGTCCATGTTGTCTCTAATCACTGTAGGCTCGAGAGTCCTTGTTGTTTTTCTTGATTATGAGTTTGAGCCTCATTTTGCATGATTCCTTTTCACTCTTGACCTCACCCTCAGGAATCCCAAAAGACATAACAGGTCTTCTTTTAAGCCCTTTTTAGACCCTCTAAACATGAAAATATTGTTGAGTGATCGTGTGGCCTTTCACACTCGTTAAACTAAATTTGAAGTCACGTCTGTTCGGTGGTATTTTACCCCTTTTTTGGTCCGGATGGTCAACTGTACGAACAAAGGTATGCTCTATGGAACTTTAGTTCTCTAGAAGAGTACTCTCAGGTATCATTTTAACCCTTTTTCGGGTCTAAGGGACTAAATTTACGAAAAAGGAACCCCCACAGAGTCCATAGTTAATCTCTTTTCAGACTCCCTAAAATTGAAAATATCACCGAGTGACCTTATTCTTTCACACTCGTTAAAATGGTCCAGAAGAACATTCCTAACGGAGTCCATAGTTAATCTTTTTTCAGACTCCTTAAAAATGAAAAAATGGCCGAGTGATCTTGTCTTTATCAGACTCGTTAAAATGGTTTTGAAAAACATCTTGTCGGTGCTAGTTTACCCCTTTTTCGAACTGCCTAGACTACCTTCGAAAAAGGTACCCCAATGGAGTCTCCTTTTACATTTTTTTTCAGACTCTCTAAACATGAAAAACCACCGAGCTTACCTTCTCTGGGCTTGTTAAACATACATCGAAGGATGTTACCATTGTGTGTTTTATTAATCTCATTTGCATACCCGCGTCTTTGGCCTAATGCCAGCTCCATGTTGCTCTCGACTGAACCATCTGAAGCATCCCTTATATGCAATCCCTGTAGCACTTTGCCTCTACATCTTGACACCTTTGGCCCCTGGAGGATTTTTCCTGAGTGTCCTTTTCTGCATATGTCCCTTTGCCCTAAGCATTCCTGTCTTCCATGCACTTGGAACTAGTACGTTTGCGACACTCGATCCTCCTTTGTAACATAACATTCTTTTATTCCTTTTCCAAAATTATTGAAAAAAAGACCCAAAAAAATCAAATATAGCCCAAAAAGAGGAAGGGAAAAGTATTTTCTTTATTGGCAGCATAATGAGTCGCCCTTGGATAAAGCACATCTGTCCATTTGTTCGTCAAACTCTAGGATTTAATACGACCTTAGGAATATTTTCTCGCTACATAGAGTTGTGTCCTCCTCTGTTTGGTTATTCTTCCAAACATATGGAGAGTTTGCATTGCCTCCTACCTCATAAACTTATGTTAATTCCATGCTGCCTGAGTCTCATCATTTGTCGTGCTATTATCCAAGGGAACTTTTTACCAAGCCTGAGTCAGCCCCTCTACAAGTTTGTCTCTTTCCCTCATGCCTGGCCATCCTGAATGTCCAATCAAGTGTTTGTTCGATCAATGAAGCCTTCAGTCTGATCATCAATATTCTCTATTCCATGATCAATGAGCCATCGAAGACCTTTGGGTAGTGAAGTCGTACACTCATATTACACTCCTCCCTGAGTTTTGAAGATTTTGAATTTGTTGCTCGAGCTCTGAAGACCTCATCTCTAGCCATCAGGCCTTATCAGCTTCTAGAAGATGGATACTCTACATGTATATCTTTTTTGATTTCCAAATGTAGCTCTACTATGTATTTTTCATGGCTACACTTTATATAGTTATATGACATAGATCTACAGTGTATTTAATTGGTAGCCATGATTCTATTTTATCCTAAGCATGGGTATGCTCGCCTCGGTGAGACAATTGTTATTTTGCAGATGGCACCTCTCGATTCCTAGTCCCTGGGCTCACTTGTTCGACACATCGGTGAATATTTTTAATGTATTTCATCCATCAGATGCTCTTCTGAACTCACACATTAGGGGGCATGTCTTATAACTCTAATTTTTACCAGACATGCTTACCTGGCATCAAGCCATCTCAGATTCCTTCTTTGCCAAAACACTGTTGAACAACTCTTCTTAAAAACCTATTTTATAAAGGCCCATGCACCCTACTCCATTACTGCACACGTGTACACACTAGCTGACCTAAAACAACCCACGTGTACCTACAAAAGCATGAAAAAAGGAAAGTTGCCAACGAAACACACAACTTTGGGTGAGTTAACTAAACCTTCCGGCCATGCATGACCGAGGGTTCGACCAAATACCTAGCTTCTTCTAGCCTATAAAAGAAGGGTTAGGGATCCCATTTGGAAGAGGAGAATCATAGTAAAGAAACTATACCGATTTGCACATTCCCTTTGTCCCAACCCTTTAGCCATCCTTGTGCAAGGAGAGATACAGAGCAAAGAAGTTGGAGGACAGTTGAAGAGGAGCCCAAGACCAGGTTTGCAGACTAGTGGCCAGCTTCGTCATTGTAAGTTGATTTGTTAAAGTTGATAATAAAGAAGTATTTTTCCCATCTCGCCATATGAGGTGTTCATAGTTTATTGCATACATATTTGAATCTCTAACCCATTAATCTGTATATCAAATGCATGTAGAGTTTGTTTTGTATCTTGTGTGAATGCAAGTCAGCCTTGGAGGAGAGCTACAGTCAAGGAGAGATAAAGTGTGAAGAAGGATCAATATCAAATGTCTAGAATAAGGTATGCTCACTTAAATATGTATTTGATTAAGAACAATGGGGATTAGGTCTAGGACGACGATAAAAAGTAGGATTCTTTAGGTCTTTTTTGCATGCATAATTTAACCCTAAATGTTAGTCCGTAGAGGGATTTCCCACTCACAACAATGACATTTGAGAAAGATGGCCTTAGGGTCGTTGCACCTTTAGATATAGATGAAGGTCCATTATACACAGAACCTATCAGAGAAGAATACCACGCATTTGAATTGGAAAACATCTACAAATTAACAACTAGACAACAAGATTATATCAACCCTACAACTGACAGAAATCTGAGCTGGCGAAGTGATAGCACATGTTCATCCGATTCAGAAGAAGTGTTGGAAAACTGGAAGAACCAGATGTATGAAGTATCTACAAGAAGATGTGCTAGGCTAACCAGAGAAGTTTGTTGGATTGGCACAATAGTGAGTAATCTACCCACATTTTATGGACTGAACCCCTTAGAAAAATTCTTTTCAGAATTTGAGACAAGTGTACCAACACAACAGAGGCTGTTGGAAATGGATGAGGCCATGAAAAACACACCATCAATATGGTGGGGGACACATAAAAGAAATATTACATACTAGACACAATGTCGAACTCTGATGACAACGCGGTTCTCAGCACAAGGAGGAAATTGCGAAGCACGGTACACAGGTTGAAGTTGCCCAAAGGACCATGTATGAAGCTACGAAGAGGCCTGGAGTAGCATTCCTAGAGAACAGTGGGTACACATATTCGTCAATACACTGGATACCACCCCGATTAACTGGTACCTTCAAGCAGAGTTGTGCCTTGTCACTTCAGAATGGGAAGGTATGATCCAGAATTTTATAACCACCTTTTTGTTTGACAATGAATTTCCTTCTATAGATCAAGCACTACAAATGATGAGACAAAAATTATTTGAGGAGGCGTATGGCCTCCCCTTGGAGCAAGAAGTGGATGAATGGACTGCGCCCCTCCATAAACTGCAGACGTTCTACAACATTAATGCCGATGAAGACGATGATCTAAGGAAGGTGAATATCACAGAAACAGAAGGTTAAAGAGATGTGGAAGGTCCAGGAGTGGAACTGCCATTCATTGAACAACTGATAAAGATAAAGAAAGTCAATATCAGGAAAGAGGAGACACCAAATCTTGCCAATGTCGGATATTAATGGGATGTTTCTACCATTGACAAAGTAAAAAAATTATTGCATGAGTATTAGGACTTGTTCTTGACCAAGTTCACTGATATGAAGGGAATCAAAGGACCTATGGGAGAAATGAGTATACCTTTGAAACCATATGCAAAGCCAGTCAATAAAATACCCTACAGATTGAACCTGAGATATAAGGAAAAAGTAAATATTGAGCTCGACAGAATGCCGGAAGCAGGGATTATTGAACCTGATGAAGAGTCGGAGTGGATCAACCCCATGGTAGTGCAAGATAAGAAGATAGGTGAGATTAGTTTATGTGTAGATATCAGAAAGCTGAATGATGCTTTTATACATGACCCCTTACCTACACCTTTCATAGACGAAGTGCTGGATAACGTGGGAGGCCAAGAAGTATACTCTTTTACAGATGGGTTTTCAGGATACCATCAAATCTGCATCACCAAGGAGACCTATGATAAAACTACATTTTCCACAAAGTGGGGATCCTACCAATACACAGTAATGCCATTTGGACTGAAGAATTTCCCAACCATCTTTTCCAGGGTGGTGGTTGAAGCATTTAAATAATTT
Source organism: Picea sitchensis (assembly GCA_010110895.2). Classification (NCBI taxonomy): domain Eukaryota; kingdom Viridiplantae; phylum Streptophyta; class Pinopsida; order Pinales; family Pinaceae; genus Picea; species Picea sitchensis. The sequence goes on along the minus strand of SNQJ01S0015018.1, from coordinate 35,864 downwards.
TTTCATAAGTTTTTAGAAGCATACTTTGATGACTGGACTGTTTTTAGTTTGTTGAAAAATCATATCGAATGTCTAAGGCTAATGCTAGATAGATGCAGGGAGTGTCAAATTTATTTGAATTTGAAGAAGTGCATATTATTCTAACCATTTGGAGTATTATTAGGTCATATTGTATGCAATCAAGGATTGTTGGTGGATCCATCCAAAATTGCAATTATAGTTGATTTACCACCACCTACATCAGTCAAACAACTATGCATTACGCTAGGACATACTAGCTATTACAGGAAATTTATCAAAGGATATGCTTAGATTACTGCACCAATGGAGAGGTTATTAAAGAAAGACTTTCAGTTTGGTTGGATAGACGAATGCTAGTAGAGCTTCGACACACTGAAACAAAATATGGTCACTGTGCCTATTCTAGTATTTCCCAATTGAAGCAAGGAATTTCATGTGCATGTTGATGCATCTTCTATTGCATTAGGAGTAGTACTGGCACAACTTGGAGAAGGGGACATTGATCATCCATTAGAATTTGCCAACAAAAATCTCTCCACAGCTGAAATCAATTACACTACTACAGAGAGAGAGGGACTAGCCATGGTGTAGGCATTACAAACATTTCGCCACTACTTGTTGGGAGGACACTTTAAAATGTTTACTAGTCACTCCATGCTGAAATACTTATTCAACAAGCCAGTGTTAGGGGGGAGAATATGCAGATGGATTCTCATGTTTCAAGAATATGATTTTGAGATCACAGTTAAGCCAGGAAGAATGAATAAGGGCCCAGACCACCTATCGAGGTTGGAGCATGGCGAAGAACCTACCAGTCTAGAGGACACACTACCAGATGCACAACTTCTCACCATCAGAAATATTGATGACCACTTCGCAGAAATAGTCCAGTTCCTATCAACAGGAATAGCTCCACCATAATACACAATTCTGCAGAAGAAACAACTAGTGGTGCGTGCTACAGATTTTTCGCTGATAGTTGGTCAGCTATATAAAATGGGACTTGAAAAGATCCTAAGAAGGTGTGTGATGGAGAAAGAATGCCCTATGATCCTTGAAGAATCTCATGAATTCATTGCAAGAGGACATTATGCAGGAAAAGCAGTTTCACAGAAGGTTCTGCGAGATGGACTTTGGTGGCCTACATTACACAGAGATGCTAAAGAATATACCAGAGAATGTGATGTATGCCAGGGAGTTGGAAAACCATCATGAAGAGATGATATGCCATTAGCACCATAGATGACCCTACAAGCATTTGAAAAATGGGCCATTGACTTCGTGGGACCCATAAACCCACCAGGAAAGCGCACATGAGCAAGATATATTATCACTGTGACAGAATACCTAACTAGATGGGATGAAGCAAGAGAAGTCAAGGATTGTAGTGTAGCTATAGTTGTGTAGTTTATATTTGATGACATAATAACCAGGTTTGGATGCCCTAAGGTCCTTATGAGTGATCAAGGTACACACTTC
>SNQJ01S0015017.1:190647-202315 GCA_010110895.2 Picea sitchensis | reverse complement strand
CTATTGTTATAATTCCATGGTATTAATCACCTCATTTCAATAACTTTTAGATCCTCCTCATTGGATCCATCTTGTCTATCACTTTTCCCCCATATTGTGGCCTCAAAGTAATTTTAGTAGTAGTCTTCCTATTCAACCACTCATACAACAGACACATAAATTAAACAAAGAAAATTCCATGCATATGAGTGTATATATAATTATTCTTCGATTGTTCCACATTGCAATTCATACCTTGAGTTTTCCATCGAGAAAACCTGTCTTCCTTCAGAGTCAAACAATATTGAATTTCTTCCCTAGATGGTTACCACCTCATTCTTAGCCTTCATAATTCAATAAAAGACCTTCAAGTACTGGAAACAAAACCATTAATTGGATCTTACTACACTTGAGCACGTCCCTCTTAACGTTGGGGGGTTGAAGAGCCAAGTTTCATCAAAATCTAACCAACAAAAACCACAAGGCATCAACATNATTCAATAAAAGACCTTCAAGTACTGGAAACAAAACCATTAATTGGATCTTACTACACTTGAGCACGTCCCTCTTAACGTTGGGGGGTTGAAGAGCCAAGTTTCATCAAAATCTAACCAACAAAAACCACAAGGCATCAACATATCAATCCTCATTCAAAGATTGAAGAAGGTCTCAATAGATATTACATGAGAATTACAAAGACCATATGGTCTTGTGTTAGTGATGAATGATTAATTACATAGGAATCCGTCTAGGTTGGCAATCATAAAATCCATTGCAATCTACTTAATGAATAATAATATGTAACAACAACACATACATTCAATTGACACGTGATCAGCACATCATAAGATCAAAATCATTGCGGATTTTTTGTATTCATTCAACCATCCACAAACATACATTAAGAAACTCATCAATTGAAAATAATAGATCCCTACGCTCTTATACATTTTCCCAGTAATAAATTACATATCACAATGCACTTTGTTTTAGACTCTGCAAGTATTACATAACTAGACTCAAAATTAGATACATTACAAAAACATAGGTTCAGAGTGAGATCAAGAATATTGATGACAACCAACAACGGCTAACCAATTGAGTAACTAACAATGACTAACTCTCTTTTTGTCATCATTTCTCCCTTTTATTTGCTTGTTAGATTTGGTGCTCTGTCACTTTTATTTATGCCCCACTTGTTCCTTTGACTACCATTCCCACATTATTCTATCATCAACATGCATTCCACATAGCCTCTTTGGAGTCATGTCAATCTTAACTAATTGTCTATATCATATCCTTACTGCTCCATGATCTCTCATGATATCTGAAGTAATCATTTAGGAATGTTTCCCAAAGATTATTTTCTTATTTCCAACATGCATACAATGTCTTATTAATTTATGGCCTGCATCACAAAACTTGGATTGACACGTATTGGAAAAACTTGAACTGTACCACATTAGAAAAACTTTAACTAGCATACGTCCCTCATGTCATCTAATTTGCAGCTCCTTGAGTGCATGCAAAAAACAGAATAGGCATGAAATTTTTTGTTTGTGCATGAGTCTGATCTTTACCCAAAAAATCGGGTGCCAACACTCCTCATCCTTCTACTTCTTCTTCTCCACCTCAAAAAGGGAAACCAGAAAAGACCGATTCCAAACTTCCATTATTAAAATTGGATGTAAAAGTTTATTTGTTGATGTATAATGGAAAACTTAATGTAGAAAAGATACATAATTGGATCAAGAAAATTAAAGTCTATTGCAATATTCAAATAATTGTGGATGAAGGATCCAAGTTTCAACTAGCTACTCACTGACTAGGAGGCACACCATTGAGATGGTGGGGGAGTACAATTCAAGATGATCTTTGTATGAAAGGTAAAATGGCATATTCTCTTTATGATTTTACAACTGCATTAAAGAAGCAATTATATCCATTAGGATATATGCAACAAGAACTAATGAATTGATAGAATCTAAGACAAGGTAGAAGACAGAATGTACAAGATTCTACTCCAGAGTTTTCGAAGATGACATTAACATTGGGAATTCCTCTTTATATGAAAGAAACTCTTTTGAAATATATTGGTGGGTTTCATAGTTATTTGAGACATGTAGTATGTGTATGTTTAACCAAGCTAATTTTGATGAAGCTTGTTTCCAAGATACTCACATTGAGTCAAGGGGAGAGAATGACTATGAGAACTTTCCAAAGAAACCAATTCAACTAGTTTTAGGAAAGAAAAAAGGAAAGGGAAAGGAAAAAAGAACAACTATAGTGAATAAAGAAGTTTATAAGCCTACATTTTCACATTGCCAAAAGGAAGAATATGATGAGGCTAGCTGTTGGAAGTTTCATCCATAACTGATACCAAATATGTTTGAGAACAAGAAGGATGTTAAGAAGACCATTTTTACAGTCCAACAAGATCTTGGATCAGATTTGGGTGATGAAACCAAGATCATGACCATGGGAATACAAGGTTATATATCTTTTGTTGCTAGTTCTAGATCTAGTACTTATTCTTCAAAATATGAAACTATGCATGATAAAAGGAAACAAATTGAGCTATTTCATATTAGTTTTATCTAAAAAACATACAAATATCGATACACTCTTTCATTGTGGTTTGCAATATAATATCTTGTTTCTGAAGAAATTGTTAATACATTGGGACTTGAAACTAAGACTCATCCAAAACCATATCCTTTAGGATGGGTATGTGAAAATGTTAAGTCACAGGTGTCTAAACAATGTAAGCTCATATTTGCAATTACCCATAATTTCATTGATGAGGTATATTTAGATGTTGTACCTATTTTCAGGATTGTTTTGGGAAGTCCCTATTTGTATGACATGAAATCTATGTTCTATATGGAGGATAAAAATTATCATATTATAAAATATAGGATTGAGTATATCAAAAGAGCCTGTCGAATGAATACAAATTTGTCTCTTGTTTCCAAGAGACATATGAAAAAAATTGTAAATGCTAGAAAACATTTTTCACTCATGATTGTAAAGTGTAAGGATGGTGATAAATCAAATTCTTTCAAAGTATGTGATCATAAATGTAAATATGAATTAGTTAATATTGTTTATAACTATAATGGAATGTTTTAGGAACCTGAAGGATTACCTCCCAAGAGAGAAATACAACATGATATTCATTTGCAACAAGATTCCCCTCTTATTGACATTGGCATGTACATGTTATCAATGATTGAGACTGAAGAAATCAAGAAGCAAGTCCAAGATTTGTTGGAGAAAGGAGTCATCCGATCAAGTACTTCTCCATGCAGATTTCCATTTGTTCTAGTGCCAAAGCAAGATGGTACATGGAGAATGTGTGTGGATTTCCCAAAACTGAACAAGATCACAGTGAAGAATCATTATACTTTTCCTTGTATTGATGATTTGTTATATTAGTTGAAGAATTCAATCTATTTCACTAAGTTAGAAATAATAAGTGGTTATCATCAAGTCAAAAAAATTTAAGGTAATATTTGGAAAACTGCTTTTAAAATAAAACATGGTCTATTTGAATGGTTAGTAATTCCCTTTGGTATTTGTAATTCTCCTACTACTTTCCTGTGGGTTATGAAGGATGTATTTAGGGAATTCATAGATGATTTTCTAATAGTCTACTTAGATGTTATATTTATTTTCAGTGAAAACTAGGAAGATCATGTAATGCATGCTAGGAAAGTCTTAGATGTTTTGAAAAGGGAGAAATTGTCACTAAAGATGTCAAAATGTGACTCTTGGAAAACATATTTAGTTTATTTAGGCTATCCTATAGGCGGTGGTGAATTGAGAATTTATCCCTCTAAAGTTGAAGTCATCACAAAATGGAATGAGCCTAATAATGTAATGGAATTTAGGAGCTTCCTAGGAGAAGTTCAGTATTGGAGAAAGTTCATGTACAACTTTTCATTTAAAGAAACTCCTTTATATGCCTTGATAAGTACTAAGTAGTTATTTCAGTGCAGAGGAAAGAAAAAAAAATCCTTTGAAACTTTGAAAGAGAAGATGAGTATAGCCTCAATTTTCGCATTGCCATATTTACAACAACCATTTGGGATTGAAACTGATGCAAGTGATTATGCCATGGGAGGAGTGTAAATACAAAGGAAGAAATTATTTTGTTACCATTTTGAGACCTTCAAAGGTGAAGTAATAAACTATCCTACCTATGAAAAATATTTGTATGCATTGGTTCAGAGTGTGAAGAAATGGAAACACTATTTGATGGGAAAAGAAAAAATACTCCATACAAATCATCAACATGTGTAGTATCTTCAATTACAGTACAAGATAAAAACAATAAAGACATTTTTGGTGGATGATATTCTTGGAACAATTGAATTTGGTCATCAGGTATAAGAAATTTATACAAATCAAAGTTGTTGATATGTTTTCAATACCTTTTGTTACCGCATCCATTCTTTTACAACATAGTTTTTTAGCTCGTTAAAGTTGTATTGAACAATATGCTAGAGATGCATATTTTAAGCATGTATATGAAACATTAACTCATGGTACTACAGTGGAAACGTTTTGTTTTCATGTACATTACCAGTTGTTCTATCATGTTGGTGAATTGTGTATTCCAGGAGATGAAAGAGTGCATGTAATTATAAAAGCACATACTTCTCTTATTTTGGTCTTTTTGGTGTAGGAAAAAAGCAGTTCAATTGCAACGCTATTGTTTCTGGCCTCAGATGTATGAAATTGTATCAAAATATATAAAAGGATGTGTCATGTGTGCTACTAGAAAACCAAGTAGCAAAAAATTAGGTTTGTACATGCCACTTCATGTACTTTCTCATCCATGGGAAAGTATGTCTATGGATTTTGTAGGGGCTCTACTTATGTCTAGAAAATTTCATGATTACTTGTATGTGGTAGTAGATAGATTTATAAAAATGTGTGTATTGATGCCTTGTAAGAAGCAGGTGACATGAGAGAAGAATGTACAAATATTCTTATAAAACTTTTGGGTTCATTTTGGTTTTCCCACATCCATTGTATCTAATCAATACTCTCACTTCCTTTGGGAATTTTGGTCAAAATTGTGGGGGTTAATGGAAACCAAGCTTCAAAACAGAATTTGTTTTCATCCACAAACTAATGGATAGACATAATTGATTGTTCAACATGACAATGGTACATCTACTCCAGGAATATTGTAACAAGTATCAAAGCTTTGGTATGAGTAGTTGCATTATGTACAACATGCCTATAACTGTTCCATACTTTCTTCTACCTAGAGGTCTCATTTTTAGACATGTTTTGGATATTTTCCTAAGTCTTATTTGAACTTTAATTTTGGGATTGGGAAAGATTTAGTGTTATATGGATGTAGCGACGTAGACAAAGCCACAAAGTTCATTCATAAAATATAATTGGTTCATCAAGTTGTGTAGGAACAATTGGAAAATAGCCAAGCCAGGTATAAGGCTAGGCATAACAAGCATTGAGTAGATCATGATTTCCAAGTCGGTGATCAAGTTTGGTTATACATCAACAAAGAATGTCTTAAAGGTGAAGGTAAAAATCTCAAGACAATCAAGTATGGCCCATTTACAATTTTCCAAAACATTCATGATAATTATTTCTGGTTAGATTTACCTCCATATATGCATATGTATTAAGTGGTGAATGTTGAAAACTTGAAACTATATGATCCTCCTATGATTATGGATCAAGGTGAGAATGTTTTAGTTGCTTTAGTTGATGATTTTTATCTTGAATATATCGATGAGTTGGAGGACGATGTTATTCTTGATAAAAGTATTAGGACTTCACAAAGAGGTGATGTAGAATGACTTCATGTTGATCTAAAAGGAAAGCATCCAAGTAAAGCATGTTGGATGGAAATTGAAAAAAGTGAGGGAGTTGTACCCTCACTTGATTCCTTAATGAAATCAAACTTTTGGTGGTCCAAAAGATTCTTAGTGGGGAGGATTGATCCAAGAGGATTCCCAAAATCGGTCAAAATTTGATGGTCTCAAAATATTATGAAAATTTCTTTGTGACGAAGATCTATTCAATATATTTCCAAAGAAACTTGAACAAGATCAAACAGACACTGTATCCAAAATCTATGGTTTTTGAGAGTTGAAGGAAAAAACTGGATTAAAGGCAAACACATGGCACACGCAAAGGATGACATGTAGTACACCCAAAGGCTAAAACACGGCACGCTCATAGGTAAAAATGTGGTAGGATGACATGTTGTAGGATGACATATGGAAGCATGACAAGTTGACATGTGTCACCACATGGACCAACCAGAGGATGCCACATGGACCTTCTAGAAATACTACGTAGTATCGAGTCTTATATCCTATGTGGTTGTGGAATACTGCGTGGAAGAATTGGTACTACGTGCCATAATTTATTGGCAGGTTTTTTAAAAAAATTTGTTATATATTAAAAATGACACCGACATGGAGATGTGGGTCCATGAATGGTTTTATATTTCTATAAAAATTCTAAACCATATCCCGAACATAACTTATATTTGGTTTAATATCCCACAAAAGGTGATACAACATTATATTTTGGGAATAATATCCCACAAAATATCTAATAACATGAGTTAAACCTATGACCCTGCACATATAAACCATATGCTTTACCATTACACCACAAGTGGAAACTATGTTTTGTTATGTGTGAAATTATTTTTAAAGTGATTTTGTAGTAATTGTTTAGGGAGGAAAGGCCATATAATCATTTTAATTGAGGGAAGAAGCCAGAGGAAGTTTCTTGTAGTGCTCTTGTCTGCCCAGAAGAATTATGAAGATGCATTTTTTCAGGTTGAAGATAATTTTTTATTTCAAGCATTTGATGCACTTTTCTCATCATTTTAATGGATTGGTGCCACTATTGAAGAGGACCCGGAGACGTAGCACATGATGGGTGACCTATGTTAACAACTTGTTGTTATTTGTCTTTTCTATTAGTGTTTATTCTCCATTTTCATAAATGCAATTGTTCATTAAATATTATTATGTCCATTTAATTAATAAAGTTGTGGGAAATTATAATTATCATAACAAAGTCAATTTAAGCTCCAATTTCAGATCAACAACCGAGAAAACTCACATTTATTAAGGTTTTATAGAATCTAATGCTTTTTCATAATCTCTAACACCTGCATAAAATGTAATATGTACTCTTCCTAGGTAGATATATAAACCAATATGTCATCCAAATACACTATGACAAATGAATCTAAATAGGGACACAATAAATCATTCATCAATTGCATAAATGTAGTTGTTGCATTACATAAACCAAAATGAATAACCAACTATTCATATAGAATTTTCCCTTTCTTGAAGGTAGTCTTCCAAACTTATCTTCTTCTTTAATGCATACCTTGTGGTATCCGCATTTGATATCCAATTTGGTGAAGTACTTGTGTGATGCAATTGGTCTAAAAAATTATCGATCCTAGGAAAAGGGTATTGATTATTGAATGCAATCTTGTTCAAATATCTATAGTCAATACACATTCACAAAGTCCCATACTTCTTGGATAGTATGATGATAATGACCTAAAAGGTGAGGTCCTTGGTCAAATTACTTCCTATTCCATCAACTACTGAAATTATTTTCTCCCTTCATATTCTTCTAGAATAAAATGTCTATGCAACACAATATTTGGTAATAGGGATTCAAGAAACAACTATATTTTGTTCGCCACTTGCCTCTTAAGAAATAACCATTTAGGATCCTCGAGAAATCCCTTGTATGCCTACAATAGCTCCTCCAATTATTTTTTCTGCTCTTTCTTACATCCCTATAGGGATACCTTTAGTTATACTAATTCATCACCTAGTTGATTGGTCTTAAGAAAATCAATACATACTTCTTACGAGAACTGAGCAAAAATTTTGCTTGGTTGGCACTTCCCAGAGAGATCTTTAGCTTACCTTTGTGTGTGTTGATGATGTAATATTTCCCATCCTCGATTAGTAAGTATTAGTTTTCACCCCTCATCAAGATCTCATCCCTCATTTACATGAAGGTGATTCCAAACATTACACCACACACATTAAGGGGTACTACATATAACTCCACTTCATCAATAAAATATGCACTTATAAAAAACTTGATCTTACACTATCTCGTGACCTTGAGCTCTTCATTCTTGCTTATCCATCCCAATGGATATTTTATAGTTTCTATTGAAACCACCATGTCCTAAATTCCCAATTGGCCACCACATCACCTTCTTTTTAATACTTATCATGCAGAAGCCTACCAAAAGAGTCCCTTTGGGAATTGGTATGTTCTTTTCACTCACAAAAGGTGCATATGCTTCAAGAAGTGAACAATAAAATAAAAAATCCACATGCTCATGAGAAGGGTATATGGAATACATACACCTATACCCTCATAAAAATCGTTCCAATCTACCTCAACAAACTTACAATGATGTAAAAAGAGTCATAAATGGAAGGAAAGGATAAGAACTAGTATAATAGTAGAGATATCATACTAGAATCCTCACACTAGAGCAATCATAAGTGTTTGTTTCCTAAATTTTTTAAGACTTTCTTCCCTATAAAAACCCTTGTTTTGAGAGTAATATCTCATTTTCATGCATTTTAGGCCTAAAACACCATTGTGTTTGTTTCCTAAAGTTTTTAAGACCTTCTTCCCTATAAAAACCTTTGTTTTCAGAGTAATATCTCCTTTTCATGCATTGGAGGCCTAAAACACCATAGTTTTCCTCAACCCTTTGAGTAGAGGAGAGTTGAAGTCTAAAAGTAGTCCTGAGTGGCCCAGGGATAGAGGAACCGAGATTATGGTTATGGAAGGTATCAGAAGAAATATATCATGTAAAACATTGTATATTATTGCTTCCCATTAATAAAAACGATTATATATCTTATGTCCCTCCCCTAACCAAAGTGTTCTTCTTCAATAGTTGATCTCGTTTTATGTTTGGATGTGTCATTAACTATCTTGATTAGTTAGTTAGGATTAGTTATTTCATTCTTGTTTTCATTTTTTTCTCTTGGTTTAAGGAAGTTTCTTATTTTCTTATGTGTGAGTCTTCGAACTTGGATTGGATCGAGGACAAGTGGAGCAGACTCATCACATAGGATTCATCTTCAAGAAACTGTCAAGACTAGGTATATCCTTCCTATAACCAAATGTTAGTCACAAAAAGTAGTTGAAGATTAATCTTAGAGAAGAAGTATGTTTTTCTTCGAATTTGATCTGTTGTAGTCCACCTTTTCTATTAGGACAACTTTGTTTGCAACAACATGGGCTAGGATGATCATAAAATTCCAATCCAAACTTGCGGATCATATTGGCCATTGTAAGGGATGGCCTATGAACGAGAATCAAATAAATCATCTACCTTAGTCTATTTGACTTGGATCTTAATACGGACTTGAGTTTTTTTATTTCATTCTCTTCATTATGATGAAGGCTACTCAAATTCACCTCCTTTTGTAATAAGGTGAAAACAATGTTCTCATCCACATCCAATATTCCCTCTACCATGTTTTTTGAGTCTGTGGCTAGTAGGTTCTTCTTCTTGACATCTTTCTTATGTTTTTTTTTATGCAACTATGGTTGTAGCTTCCAACATTTATCATTGCTTTGACCATGACTATTACAATTGTTAATGTAGTTGTTTGGATCCTTGCATTAATATGCAATGATTTTCTCCTACTTATCTTTTCCTTTCCACTTCTTCTTCCCCTCCTTCAAAGCATCTTGATTGTGTTTTTATTTAGAACCGCTTGACTATCCTTTCTTATGGCCTATGTTTTCTAGGTATTGTTCTTTTATACATGCCTCATCAACGGTTCTTTGTTTGAAGAAAATCACTTTCTTTCACAAATGGATGTGTAGATCCCCCAAATACTTGAAGAGTACATCTAGGTTCTTGAAGAGATACCCAACATTATCACCATTTTTTTTAAATTCAATGGTGTGCTCTTACACACTCTATCTCTGTCTCTATTTGAAGTGATGTCAAGAGATTAATTGGTCTTCACATAAGCAATGGGGTAGAATCAAGACTTGGGATTTTTAAAAACCTTCCACTTAATTATTGATTATTGATAATTCTTGATAGATTACCCTATAGGGTAAGTGTTTCCATGTGGTTTTCCCGTGGTCTTATATTTTCACTAGTCTTAGTCATGATAATGAAATTCCAACCAATGACTAAAATTAATAGCATGAATCTCACCTTGGTATGTATTGATGTGCACTTTGGTGAACTATCTTACCATATTAAATGAAAACCATACAATAATGTTTACATTAAAATACATCATATTAATTAAGATTAACATATTTTAAAGAAAAATAAGAAACCAGATTTTATAACATAGTAAAAAATATTATTTCCTTTGACTAATTAGTGCCAAGAAGGACTCCAACCATTCTGCAAGGTACAGAGTAAATATTCTTTGCACATAAATATCCAAAGGTTCTATCCTATCTCTATGAAGAAATATGGCCAGCACCTAAAAGATCATAAGATTCTGGCGTAACATTAATTTAATTTAATTGCGCTATACCATACGAATGCTTATGAAGTAAATCATTGTACCCAGCGCACAGCATAAAAGTTTTATTCCATTCCTCTCTTCTTTTTTACTACCCTGCTCCATCATTGGATTCACATGTTCCACCACTCCATATATTCTTTGAGATTTTTAGATTTGCGGATGGAGACCACAAAACCTCAAGAACTGTGTTCGTTTGCCGGTGCCCATTATATAACAGCCACTTCAGGCTGTGCAATCTGGGAGCTCTCACTTATTATCTTTTGTGTTTCGTGTACTGGAAAGCAGAGATGGTGGAGCTGCCGGGGGATCTGTATGTGCGGGTGATCAAGGGGTCGAATTTAGTGATTAAGGACTCGTTGTTTATGTGCAGTGATCCTTACGTTATCGTCAAGCTGGGTGAACAAGTCCGTAATCTCTCAACCTAACAACTTTTCATTTTAGCATTACGAATAGTAGCTACACATGTAGTAACTGTAATTCAGCTTGCACACATAACATTTTCCACTTTCCTTTCTCAGATGAGGAAGACTGGTGTGAAAAATAGCAGCCTCAATCCAGTTTGGGATGAAGAGCTCAAATTCAATGTAGCGAATGTTTCTGATAATGGTCGTTGCTTCCTTACTGTGGTATCCTCTTTAAATCTAAAGCTAATTCTTTCTCAAGAAAAATCTACCAGAAATATTGTGATAATATGAACGAATCACTTTGGTTTGGATTTCGCAGGAAGTGTGGGATCACGATATACTCAAATGGGATGACTTCATGGGAAGAGCTGAATTTGACCTAAAGCCTCTTGTTATAGAATCATATCCCATGGAAAATGGCAAGAAAATAGTGGCTCAATCCAGTAATAACTGCCTGGCTAATGATAGTTGCATTGTTCAACTGAAAGATGGTCGCATAGTTCAGGACGTGTGCTTGAACTTGACGCTCTGTCGCATTCAATCTGGTCTCTTGGAAATGAGACTCGAATGGCAGCCTGAGGGCTGAAGGTTTAGTTTCACTCAGTGGGAATCTGGGATTCTAATAATATCAGTTTAGGAGGTCTGAACGTTCATAAACTAAACTGTGTAAAAGATGATGGATATTTAGTATATCAAGCCGTACGCCCTTATATGGAT